>JBBPMW010000016.1:7935-48965 GCA_038090535.1 Tylopilus alboater | reverse complement strand
GATATTACAAAAAGTTCCGAAAATGACCAGGGGTATTGTCTGCACGACTCCCAGAACTTCAATGCCTATGAATTGAAGAGACGAAACCTGGAGGTCATGCATCATGAATTAGTCTATGAGAGCCTTCTCATAGTAGGACACGCTTGGTGTCCGCTGTGTCAACCAACTTGGTGGAGTTGGTTGGCGGAGTGCTGACTAAGCGCATGTCCCTGGACAGTGCTCGCTCGCCGGAGTGGCGACGTTCGGGGGGGGGGGGTTAGACGACGAGAGACATCGCTTGCCAGTCGGATGACTTGCCAGTGACGCATAGGTAGTAGTCTCATGCGATGTACAATATGTCGTAAGTTTACCTAGTGAGCCTGGCGCCCAAGCGGCGGCGAGCGCAGTGGGAAACGACGAGGTGCCTCTAATCTAAGCGTATTATTCTGTCTATCTGAACGAACTATCATCGACGTCGTCATCGTATTCGTACAACCGCTACCGACTGCTCGATCCGGGCCCGCGCCCTCAAGCTTCGGCCTTCGCACGTCGTGGGCCGACTCGTGGCTTCAGAACACGCGCTCCGCTCTCCGGGGTCCCTTCACAGCCACGCCAGCGTCGCCGTCCTCCTGCCTCCTCGCGCGCCCGCTTACCTAACGCTGTGCGGGACTGTGGGATTTCCCCGTCTGTTACATACTTAGCGAAAAAGGGACGGGGAACGCACTGGCTCCTCCCGGTCCTTTACGGCATGCCAGGATACCAAAGGGAAAACCATGGGAAAACTTGTTGAGCATGAGTCAATTCTTGAAGTCGCCTGAGAAAATTGGCATTATATATGTAAACCGGGATCCGAAACCGATATCTCTCTGTGCTCTTAACGCACGCGAATAAAAATCTGGAAAAATTTGCAACAGTAAGAACGACCTGTTTGTATCCGTAGATTAGATCCGAGAGCCGTAGCTGTCCTTGTTGAAGTATTAGAAAGCAAATCGTTGCAGATATGGGCATGATGAGTCTAACTTTTCGCGGTTAGCGGCACACCAGTGCATGGGGTCTTCTTGTACTCGCAAATGCTGGTCGTGTGCCCTTTCTCTCTCTCTCTTTCTCTATATCGCCACTATCATGGACTTCACTGCGGTCCTTGCGGGATTATTGCCTACATCAATTCATCGTGATTCTCAACCGCAACAGACAAGGGGCTCCGCATTTTACAATTTCGACCATGCCGAATCCCGAAGTTTAGGTAGTGCTTCGTCGGTTCTGAGCAATTCAACATCCAAGGTAGAGATTGTCAATGGATTGCGTCATGTGGATGTTAACCTGGACGCAAGGTGAGTCTCCTCTCTTGCCGACGCCTGTATCTGTTATTTCGTGGGCAATAATGGTACAGACATGTTTGACGGTCTGATGTCCTTACTCTGCTCTTGCAAGATTACTTATATGTTACTATATTTCCAGGACCTACCAAACGTCGTCGTTTGCTACACAACTCGTGTCACTAGTGGTCGCGCTTCACGTCCCTGGTTGGGGTGCTGCTCACCACCTAGACCCCACCCAACTTTCGATTCGCAAGGCATCTGGATCTCTGACGAACGCTGTGTATTTTGTCTCTTATCCACCTTCACCATCTATTCCTACGATTTTATTGCGTATCTATGGTTCCGCGTCAGGTTCGCTGATCTCACGATCTCACGAGCTCCATACTCTCCACATCCTCTCTTCGCGCTATCACATCGGACCACGTATCTATGGCACATTCTCTAATGGTCGTATCGAGGAGTATTTCGACTCTGTTACGCTGGGACCTTCTGATCTTCGAGATGAAAAGATTAGTCGCTGGATTGGCGCCAGGATGGCTGAGTTCCATTCAGTGGAGATCAGCGCAGTCGAAGGGCCACTGGCCGTCAGAAGTCTTGAAGGCAAGAGCTGGGAGATAGGGGTCAAAAAGAACGTCAAAACGTGGCTTCCGTTGGCTCGCGAAGTGCTTGCTCATCCAAACGTGGATGAGAGTGTTCGCATTGTTCTCAATCTCGACGCCTTTGTTGGGGGCTGGGTGCGCTATCTGCGCTGGCTGTCTCAAGTAGAAAAGGTAGAAGGTGCTAGCCGGCGCGTCTTTGCTCACAATGACACGCAATACGGCAACCTTTTGAGGCTCACCGGAAAGCTGGCAAAAGGTTTGCCAGAGCACCGTCAAGTGAGTATTTATTCCATAACATCTACCAGTTGATTGACGCTTCGTTGAAGCTCGTCGTTGTCGACTTTGAGTACGCCTCCCCAAATCCCCTTGCCTTTGATATCGCCAACCATTTTCACGAGTGGACGGCCGATTATCGCTCCTCCACGCCTCACTTGCTTGATCTTTCACGTTATCCAACGGCCCAGCAGAGGCGTAATTTCTACCAAGCCTACCTCTCGCATACTCACCCACTCCCGGAAACATCCGCGACTGAAGCTGTCGGCGAAGCGCGCTTCGCAAAGTTGGAGCGACAAGTTAGCCTTTGGAGTCCTGCGTCGCACGGAATGTGGGCGATCTGGGGCATCGTTCAGGCTAAGGATGACGTGAAGAAGGGTTGTGCGGGGACTGAAGCAGAGTTTGATTATCTAGGATATGCAAAGTGTCGCATGGAGAGGTTCCTTCATGAAATTGCGGCACTTGGTGTATAAGCAAGCACTGTCTTTACACATGTCTCAGTCGTACAATTTTTTTTTTCAAATGACCAGAATCGATTCAGTAACAGAAGAGAGCACTTCAATTGGAGTAAAGCGACAACATGAACGGACATGAAGAACGTGGACATCATAACAGGGTAAGTCAAGAAGTATCATGAGATGAGTGTATGAAGAGTGGAAGTCGTGGCCGACAATCAAGTAGAAGATGAATAAGCCAGCGTACAAGCAATGATTTGCAAGGGTGTATAGGGAGAAAAGTAGAAGAAGAGTGTCCGACCTTCGGTTCGTGCGCGCACTGACTGTTCGTAATACGCTGCCGAGAAATTACATCCAACCCTCCGCGAGCCTCCCATTTCCAACGGTCAGCTCAGAGGTCGACCAAGCAGCATCCCCATTTGTTTCCGAAGAGTGGGGGTATGTAGGTGCGCCAGTCAAGGTACTGCTACGAGTAACATTACCCCAATTGCCAACACTCCCTGAGCGGACGTGGGTGCTACGTGGCATAGCATTGTTGGCAGAAGCACGTTCATTAACCATCGTGAACGATGACGCTTGATTGGGGGCTGATGGTGTTGAAGGAGAGGAAAAATCAAGATCGACATCAGTTCCATTAAAGGAATGACGAGCACTAGAGTTGTTCGACGAGGCCTTATTTAGACGCTGCGAGGAGATGGCATGAGTCGTGTATCTCTGACGTTCTCGTCGATCGCACCTGATTATAGCCGACGATGTCCAGCCGGCTTGCATTATGCCTCCCGAGGTCAGGACCAGCTGTCAGCGGGACGGGAGATTTGATCGAGGTCTGCTCCGGGTGTGAAAGCATCAAAGCATTACTGGTGAATGTTGGGTAAGCAGACTTGTTTTGCTTGGTGACGTTGTTCAAAGCGGACGTATCCACGCGAAGAGATCCTGTGGGTGGTCGGCCATTGAAATATCCACCAGAGGGAGGTGAGATTTCCACTGGCGTGGCTTCGTTCTTCCTCTGTATGCGTTGCAGCAATGAAATTGACGATTCATTAGGGTCACTGTTTGATCGCTCGCGGTTGGGAGTGTTGACAGAAGGCGGAGGACCTCCATCGGCTCCAGGTGGGACACCCGAGACAGGAAGTTCTGTATGTATGAAGCAGCATCGCTTTCCATATGGACAGGCCCCAGAAACCCAGAATGTCTACGGAGCGTATGAGCATGGAGGTATCAAAATTATCAAGATCCCGTACCCTACAAATTTCAGTCTTGTACTGCAAGAATAACTAGTTAGATTGGAAGGCTCGTGACCTGGAAAAATTACCTTGGGGTGTCGAGCCACTGAACGGAGCTCATCCTCTCCATGAGCAAACTGGCATTTCGTGCCGTACCGGCACGTTCCTTTCTCCTCCCAAGACCGGCATAGTTCTGTTTTGTATAATCCCAACTTGCGGTTGTTTGCGCTGGGCCCACTACCATTCTGCGAACCTGTATTAGAGCTACCGGTGTTTGTAATCCCAATCGTTTGGTTCGGTAAAGCCCCATACGGTCCAGTGAATTGTGCTTGTAGGCGATTTACGGCTGCCGCGACATCTGGGGCGTATCCATCATGAGGTGTGTAAAACTGGTTAGCATACAACCCCATGGGTGCTGGCGCCACGGCGGGAGGGTATAAACTATGAGCAGCTGGCGCAAAAGCTTGGCTTCCCAAGAGAGCCAGGGTAGCAACATCCCTAAGCGCAGAGGGATCGGACGCAGAGTGTTGGTGGGTAGCCCGGAATGCGTTGTGCTGCTGCTGCACCCGAGTAACGGCTGAATGGTGGCCATCTACGTGGGGTAGGACCATATCGTAAAGTTGTTGAGCAGTACCCAAAGAGAGGTGGGGGACATGGCCCGCCGCATAGCCAAGACCGGTTGGATTAGGAAGTAGAGACTGCGGTGGAAATCCGCGTTGAGGCTGGCGATAGGAGACGGGTGGGACCCCATCGGCTGGTCGACCTTGGACAAAGTGCTGCGAAGCTCCGGGAATGCCTTGTGCAGGGGGGAAAAAGGGTCGCGGACCTGCCGCATAATCAGCTTCTACTTCAGTTGCTAGGGGCCCTGGTACGGCGCGATAACCATATGGTTGCTGGCCACGGCCAAAAGCGCCCGTACTAGCCAAGGAAGGATACGTCGGCTGATCGGGTGAAAAGGGTTTATCGCCGCCTAGGAGGTCACGATAATGGGAAGAAGACCACTGGTGAGGGGGAAGAACATTGTCCCCCGGATGAATCGTTCCCGAAGGTTCCTCGCCTACTTGCTTGAGACGACGCAATTCGGCCGACGACAATCCACCACTAAACGAATGTGGGCGCTCCTTCGCTTCACCACCAGCCGCAACCTTGAGCTGGGGGGGCCCCCGAAGGGTGTGACTGGCCGAAGACAGGGCAGACTCGTGAGAGTCTAGGGTATCCGTGGAGGATACTCGAGAATGAGAAGGTGAAAGCTGATGATCCGAACCCTGGGGCGATGAATCGATGCTGGCCTCGGAAGCCGTTTCGAGGGGGCTGGCTTCATGATATTGGACGACTGCCGCAACGGCGAGTTTGGATTGCGGCGGAGTCTTCATGGGGCCATGAACACCGTCTGCGAGGTCTGTAACTGAACCAAGTTTCAGTCTGGCGATGTCCTGTGCAAGATCCCACTCCGAGGCTGCGCCAGCATCGATTAGCTGGCCAGTCTCATTAAATCTCCAACGGTGGTTGCTGTTGTTCGAGGCGGGGACATGACGCTCGGAACGATTCGATTCTGAAGGGAAGCTTGGGTTCTCGGAGATGCTGTTACGAGGCATGGAGGATGGCTTCTGAACTGCGAATAAAGATGTAGGGCGGAAGCTCGAAGGCAATTCTGGGGGAGAGTCTTGCGTTGCGGAAATATCCCGATTTTTCTGGAAAGGCGCTGGCTAAGCAAACCAGACATGAGGTATGCACGAGTACTTGCCTCTTGTGCGATTTCGTTATTGAGCCGTTGTATTTCGCGTGTATGCGTCCAGGCAAGTGTGCCGGATGATTGCGGACGAGTGGGGAAAGATAGCGACGAAGCTGATTCGCGTGCAGTGTACAAACTGTCCGTTGATGCAGTAGTACTGGGGACCACCTTTTGCATTTAAATCTGGTTGATCGACGGGGTCGGATATCAGCAGAGGGCAGAGAGGGAGAGGGACTCACCAGTAAATTAGGGTGGATGTGCGTCCAATGATGAATGCAGGGATAAAAAGGTGCTTGAGTTGGTATGAGGCAATAATCAAGTGATGCTATGGATATAGGATACGATGCTGAGCTGCGTAATTGACAAGATAGATAGGGCCTTCGTCGACCTTTTGACCAGCTGAGAGGTGGAAGGACGAGCAGCAAAGATCTAGGAGGAAAGCACAAGATAGGTATAAAAAGATGAGCGGGAACGAGGCGTCAAGGGGTCGTGAGCACTCTGGTCGCGTGTTGTGGATCAGGCAGAGCCGCCGGGGTATGGAGAAGCTGATGGTGGTTGAGGGTTTTGTGGGCAATGGTAATGGAATGTGGTAAAGGGGAGGCTAGTAGAATTGTGCAGGGTTTTGATCGCAACGTGCCCTTGTCGAGGCGGCGTTTGTCAAATAATTATGAGCGTGACGAGGAAGGACCCAGTGCCGGTTGGAAGCTAGAATTAGAACACGATACGTGTGTTCGTCGTCGTCGTCGTCGTCGTCTTCGTCGCAGCCACCGTCTTGCCGGAAGCGAGGAAAGAACTGCGATATACTACCGCACGGATGCCCGTCGTCCAGTTGGAGGAAAAGACGAGGGAGGGGCAGGGCGCACTGGTTTCGCCAGGCGTGTCGTAACGGCCGGAGCGGTTACTAATTACGGTTGCAAACCTCGCCGCCATCAACGCGGCGGTGTCATTCAACCGCTTCTCATCATTCCCCGCGACACTCGCAATCTCACCCCTCGACGACGATCCACTACTTGCACGTCCCCGAGACCCTGTACCGCGCGTAGGAATACGTGTTCCTCGACGACCACATCGCATGCCGCTGCGAGTTTTTCTACCATCATGCCGTGTGTATCACAATCATGATGTTTCCCTCCATTGAGTCCTCGATGAGGCAAGCGTGTGCACCCCATGATGGCCTCGACCCGCGCGCTAACTCCAACGTACCTGCGACACGTGTACTCACACGCTCATCTTGAAATTCAACCGCAGCATGTCTCCATTAGATACCTTCACTGAAAATTAAAGTCGCTCTCGGCCCGTCTTTGTGGAGCGTTGAAGTGGTACCGGGCAGTGGCTGCATGTATTCTCCGTGCTCCTAAGTATGGAGTTCCCCCCAAATTTTTTACGTGGTGAAGGAGATCCGTCGCGAACACGCCTGCCAATCCTGAAATGCTTCCGAAAATCGCGGACTTTGAATTCACTAGCAAGAAACAAATGCATCCGCCCTTCCGCCTTTACTTGCTGTATCTCGTTGAGCTGTTCCTCTGCGATCGCAGTGGGATTTGCTCCATACCGAAGGCGAAATTACCATTCGGGAATCAAAGTAACAGCGTTCGAGTCGAGGTTCAATTCTGCTTATCTAGTTTCTACCCTGTAGCACCGCCATCGGCTAGCACGCTGATTTAATCAAACTACATTCGGACACGAATCTTCGGTTGTTCGTAACACGTAACGTTTTCCGGATCCTCGAAGTAATGCAGTTTATCTGCGAAGCGCACAAAGGGAGCTCCGACTCCCGAGTCCTTGCTCGGGTGAACAACAGAACGCTCGCACACCTCATCTCAGAACCGATACCAACACACACGGGGTCAGCTGACATGATCATATCTGAACATGCGGCCACCACGAGGTTCGATTTTGGGTCTCATGGGAGGAATGGCACGATGATTACCCCTTCTCCTTCGGCTGTGGGTATACACAGCAATCGAGAGAAGACGATCTCAATCAACCCTTTTGCAGCGGATAATCTGTTTTGCTCGTGAGGGTAGAAACATGGAAATGAAATACTACTCTATTCGTTTTGGCGGGCCCGCACGGGGGGTTGGGAAGTTTACCTTACTCGCGTATCAAGTACATATATATATCAATGGTCATATATCGACTATATGCGCGCGTTAGCCACGACTGCCTCATGTCGAATCAAGCATCTACGGGGTCAAAATAATAAGTATTCTCTCAGATAGCTAGGTGGTGAATTCTTACAATACGATGTGCCAACCAGCATGGTGGAAAGGCTTTGTAACTGATCTTCGTCAAACAACGTTTGGTCTTTATGCCATGTATCCTAGTCAAACATTAGGCTGCTTGTTCACCTGATCAAAGGAAATGTCATACCTGGTGCGTCTACGTAGGAGGCATAACGTTTAGGTGCCAATCCACGGTCGAGGGAAACTTTCGTACCTTCTTGAATTCTGATGCACAGTGACGAATTGTTGTCGAAATCGGAGGGGGATCGGTCGCATGTCGGGCAAGCACTGAAGATATGTAATTCGTTAGAAATGGATTACAAGGCAGCATGAGGGATAATGATGAAAGGACTGCAGCCGACCTTCTGTAAGAGGAGGCATCCAAGATTCGACTGAGTAGGGGGAACTCTCAATCAAGGCACAAAGACCAAGGATAGCAGAGTGCAGTTTTCTCATCGATTCACCATAATTAGGTGCCGATCGAGAAGGCAACTTGACTGCACGAGCCAGAGAGATAAATCGATTCTATTGCGGAAAGTGTCAGTTAGTTTTAGAAGACTTGTCATCCACTGAGTACCTTGAGGGGTATGATGTTCTGACGCTGCGAGCAACGGACTATACCGGATAGCGTCTTCGAGGACATCTCGCGAACTTCTACATTCTCGTCCCCTAGACATTCAAGCAGTACATCCATGACCTTTGAGACACCAGTGGGAGAGACCATCAACAGATTACGATAGAAAAACATGACCAGTGCTGGTAATGTATGCAGCCGGATGCGCCAGGACTGTAACAGTTTTACTGTATCTCAATTGCAAGTGAGAACTGTTTCGCATACCTTGGAAAACTGGATTGCTTCCACCAACTTCTCTAGAACGGCCTCTGCAAACGTAGCTGGCAAGTAAATTCCAGACATCACCTGCAAAACCGCATTGCTATATTTCTGCAATTCTGGATTGTCGTTCAGCTCCGACATGTTGAGTATTTCGGGCCTGCCAGCGCGAGTGAATCTTGTGACAGTTCAAAAGTGGTAAACGTACAGCAACTTCATGGCGGACGGGAAGGCGAGACATGCCTCGGAACCATGAAAAGAAAACCACAACCACAACAGCGCTTCGACGAAGGTAAGCTACGTGACGTTTGATTGCAAAATAACGTACCCGTGAGACCAACTTTATCAAACTGGCTACGGGTTAGATGAGGTCGATAAATCTATGGAACACTTACCTGAGACTGGGATACTCGCGGAGGGGGGAGACGCTGATCTTTCCACTCCGCAAGCTGCTGAGTGATCTGCTGGAATCGATCGTCGAATACACTTTCTCTGCATATTTGTTCAATATGGTCAAACAGAAGCATGAAACGTACTTACCGAGCGCCAAGAGCGTCCTGAGTCTCGCTACAAGATGTCAACAGCGCGGCCACTGAAGGGTACGATGGACGCCATCTGTTCCTTGCAATGACATAGAGAGCACTTGCTATAATGTTACGGATCTGTGCAAGTTCTCTAGTCAGGCTGATGCGGGAACTAAGCATACCAGAAGACATACTTCCGCGTAGTTCGAGTCTGCATTGTCGAAGAACAACGAGACATATTTGTCTGAGATCGGATTAAATCGAACCCCCATGGCATCCATCAATACGACGACGGCATTCAATGATTTGGTAACTGAGATGGTGTGAGCAAAGCAACTCGACGAGCATAATCACGTCGATATACCTGCAAATGCTGAGTCTCCCTGGAAATCTAGTTGGAGGGAGAGAATCCAATCCACCAAAGGCTTGTTTCGGCGAGGATCGCGGTCTTCCAGTACCGTCTTCGCATCGAGGAACTCAGCAACATGGCACGAACAGCAGCGAGGAACACTCACTTGAAGGAAAGAGGTCCAGTAGACCACAGTATCTGGACGAGCCTGGGAGAGGATGTGGTCGAAGCGAGGCACGAACCAACTCCACAAGGCATCAACACTGTGTTGGAACCAGTGTTTGGATCCTATGGCACTTGAGTACGCGCAAATACGAGTTACAATTAACATACCCCGAAGTAAGCCAGTCAGGATCTCGGCAGCCGCAGCCTGCTGGAATTTATCTGTACTAGTGAGTAGGGGCTCCACTATGTCGAGCAAGTCTTGCAGGGTGGCATCTCCAAACATCTTGGCTATGGGTTGTTCGTATGTAAGTCGTCACTCGACCAGTTCGTAGAAAAGACGGACCTATAGACTTGATAAACAGAACATTTTCTGGACGCAAGTCGGAAGCACCGGTATTGTTGTCTGTTTCCTGGCTCCATAATGCGGCCAGTTTAGAGTAGTAGTCTTTACCAATGTACTCGCTTATGATGGCTAACGACTCGGAGGATGATGTGTCCCAAACAATGGCATGTGCAGAGTCAGACGTCGTGTATCCTCGGATGGTTGTGGTCCATGCTAAAAATCCAGTCTCGAATTTGTCAACAAAAGAATCACTGGAAAACTGTTAACATGGGACCAATATACTGCTGCTAGTGCTTACTTAGGCCCCACTACAGGCTTCTGGAGGGTGTTCAAGAACTGGGTGTGATCGTTGATGGTAATTTCTCTGGATAGCGGATTCTGCCATTGACAGAGCCAAAGTTCCTCGTCATTCTTTGCGTAGGTTCTCATTTTGATGAAAAGTGACTCTCGTACAATCCCCCTAGGAATAATGATCATATAGAAAACACGGTATGTATCAAAAAGATGTGCAATCCTTACTGCTGCGCGTTGAGCCGAATAGAGGGCTGGACACTTGTCGTCTGTTCCATCAAGAACCTCACCACGTCAGGCGGTGTCGGTGCGTCTCGTCTCATGAGTCCGAGAATGAAAGTGACAGCCATTTGGACATATCGCCACTGTGATGGATGGGTATCAATCCGTAATATGACAATAGGCGAGGTACGAACATGAGTTGTAGGACGGGCAGCAATGCCAAGCACAGATTTCACCTAAGAAACGAAAGACGGATTGGCATGGCGGAATGTTGGTCTAATTCATGCACGCTCAAACCTACCGTATATTCATGTTCCTGGAGTTGTTTCTGAGCTCTCTTGGGGGCTATTGCTAGAGCAGTTCTCCGCAATTCATTGTCAATATTACGAGCATCCAATTCCACTTCCAGATCGCGGAGAGCGGCATTGACTCTAGAAGCATCTGCAGAATACGCGGCTGTGCGGATGGCCTCTTCGTTGAGGTGAATGAGGCAGTCGGAGGAATTCGTCGAGACCAACTTTTGGACCGAAGGCTTGCAACAAAGACCTGGTCAGTCGAGGTATGGCGACTGTATTAAATCCGTACTTTCTCTTCATGCTGACATTCCAGCAAAGAAAGCAAGTATCGCCTTTGCAACATCTGATCTGCAGAGGTATGAGCTTAGCAACAGAAGATATTTAATGTCATACCAGCCATAATGTATGCAGCTTTTCCGACGGAATCAGTGTGGAGTGTAATAGTGATAGATAGAGCACACTCACTTGTTCCCTTATTTCCGAGCACGTAAAGAGCGCCTTTCATGCGATCAGGGTTGTTCCCCTTGCCTAAGGAATCGAACATTGTTGGCAAGATGTATCTCGTGGATCGTACATAGTACTGTTACCATTATCAGTTTGCGTACGAGGCGCAATGCAAGGCGACTCACCCCGCATATGTTGTGTAGGACATTCTGCGCAAGACTGCAGGAGAAGTCAAACGATTATCCAGGAGAACGACTATCCACGTACCGTCGCACCCTAGTATACGGCGACAAGCAAAGTTCTGCCAGGTCGTCTTTTAGTAGTCGATCATCTAACTCCGAACGTCGGCGATACAGAGCGTGCATGTACAGGCGGCTAGAATGGTAGAGTTGTGCTCGCTTGACCCAAACGACCCGTGCGTTGTCTTTTTGACGTGCAGACATACGATTCACTCTGCACAAGACAATTCATTCCCAATCACACGAGAAAAGAAAAAGGCTGGACGCACTCTCGGGACTGGGCAAAATTCTTCTGCAAGGTGGTGAAGTCGCCTCTGCTCATCCCGTGGTCGAGGAAGAACGTATCGAGGGCTTTGACGACTGCAATCACAGCATCAATGTGATCCTCCTCGTTTTGGTCTTGACGCAACTTTTTTGCAGCAAGGTGTATGAGATTCCCGAATCTGGTCCGCAGTTTCGTGACACGCTGGTAACGTGGATCCTGGGGATCCGTTAGGACTATTCCTGCTTGGACATCCAATTGGTTGACGGTAAGTCCTTCTACATCAACATCCGGATCGGAACAAGAGTTGATAACTTCTTTGGGAGCCTCCTTGTAAATTGTGGGCATGCCATTCCAGACTGCCTTTGAGAAAGCTAGATAGCTATGCTCACATATGTTAGTAGAGTTACAGCCAACCAATATCGCAACACCCACCGACAGAAATCGTTGCGTGCAACGCCATCCCATCTGTCAGAGGAGTTTACGAGGGCCTCGAGTTTGTCAAGTGTTGGAGAGGCAATGTGATCCAAGATTTGGAGCACGAAATCAATCTCTTCCGCATTCGGAACTGAAGTATTTCAAGTGAGTTTCTGAAAGCTGTCGCAAAAATGACATCCTACCATGCCATTCGATTTTAACGTCTTTAGGTTCAACAAGATGACCCCACTGCGTGCTGTGGGCCTTGTTAAAGTCTGAAAAATGAAATTTATTATATGTCACCAACACAAGCAACACCGAAAGCCCTACCCGGATCTGTCCATTGATCACTGTTGACGAAATGATTGTTGATAGGGTAAACTGTTGTTAGTGTATGCAACACTCGTGATACCAAAGTGGCAGTCCCAGAGTACCCTCTCTCGCTCTTCGTCTTCTCGAGCAAGAGTGACAGAAGCTGGATAACTGTCTCTTTATGTTTGAGTAACTGTGAAAATGTCGTCAGATGATCGATCTCAAAATTTCCTCGTTGTGACTTACGGCAGGGCCGCCGTACCCAAGGCATCCTCTGAGGATGGCCATATCTGACGTGGGAAGTTGGGCAACTTAGTACATGGCCATGAGGATCTGAAGTCGATGCTCACTCCAGTGGAGGGTCGTGTCCGAGGGCACACTCTCATGCGTCGAGGTTGTCCGAATGCTCGACGCCCCGTGTTTTAGTTCCTCTTGGATCTGGGAGACACAGAAGGGCAAAAACTTGTCAATTGTCTGTTGAGGCCTCGCACGCGCGAGGCATGCAACGAGGTGCCCAAATGCCCTCACGGCGTTTGACTTTGCGTTCGTTGTGGCATAATCATGGACTAAGTTGAGAACGAGGTCGAAGAGCTGATCGGAAAGATGAAGACAGACGACGTCGGCCATACTCTTTATGGACTTCAGAACTGCTTCCTCAGTTTTACCTCCTGTCGTCTTCCTTCGGCCACCTTCTTCTGGGAGATTCTCGTACAGGGCGAGAATGCGCCGGAAGAGAGATGCCACCCAATCTGTAGCGTTAAGTCTTCAGGGACCTTGATAAAAACGAGTCAAGTACCTGCATAGCCTGAAGTGCTCTCGCGGACAAGAGCACGCTCTTCATCCCTGCTCAGAGCAATGAATGGGCTCGTCTCAACGCCCTCGGGAAGTTGGGTATCGTCGTTGTCGAGCTCCATAAGATCTTCGCTAGGTGCGTCACCAGATAATGCGAACCCGGATTGGTGCATAGATATGTCGCCAACCTTAACGTGCTGGATCGCACTAACAATGAACGATGTCGCGCATATAGTCTTGTTCGGGTCATTCTGTACCCAGGAACGTCAAAGATAAACTGAGAGACGGGAAGAGTGGGACAGACCAAGTCAATGCCTGGAATGCACAATTCAAGGAGCGGCAGAAGGTGTTTTTGACCAGGGCGCCACAGCCTCTCGGAGACTAAGGGAAGAGAGATACCAGAAAGTATTTTAAGAACTGCCGTAGTCCGGTGTGTCTCGTTGACAACTTCCAACCCGCCGTAGGCGCGTTCAAGTAGCTCTGGCATGACCAACGTGGGCTCGAGTTGTGCCATCACGCGTAGGGCTCCTTGGGTCATGGCGAGAGACAATGGATCCTTCGAGAACATTGCAAGTAAGGCAGGTGTCAGGAGGCTGATGACAAACGCTCGACGAATTGCGGTCGTAAGACGACGGGCCTTCGTATTATCCATCAATGCGACAGCAGTGCAAAGTATCACATAAAGTACTTACCACCGGTGTGCGACAGGAAGGCAGATGCTCTTCGGACCAACGATCAGCAAACTCGGCCGTCAAACGTTGAAGGAAACTTGTAAGCTACAAACAAAGTCAGGAAAAATTGTGTGGTGCATACAACCTACTCACCAGCACCGTCCAGTGACCATGATTGGATGGATGGAAAAACGACTCCGTACTAGTAATCAGGCGGTCTAAAGTGTCCATGGCTCTTGAACCCGCGAGGTACGTTATCTGTCCGCTTTGGGAAGACGGCGTTGCGAATGCAGAGTCGCCACGGACAGGGCCATCGACGGCCATGGAGTAGACGAAGAGCTTAGCGAGAGCATCTATGTACATCAAGACCATGTTGGTGCCTCGATGCGCGCGAAACATCCTCTAAATATACTCACTTATACGGCTGATAGTCTTCTTAATTTTGGATCCCTGGCGGACTGACGCTGCATCCGCATGCGCGGAGGTCAAACTGGGGTTCTTTAACAACAACATTAAAAGTTACATCGAGAAGCTCTGCACCAAAGTTGCTCACTCTGGATTTCCCCACAGGAACATCTGGAAATGAGTATGAGGAATGTGAATGTGACAGATACGTGGTTAGGAGCCTACACATGGATTCAAACCCTTTGCTGACCAGCAGATTCCATTCCTGCTCGGACCATATACCCACATCCTTCCACTGTGCCCCACCTTCTTCACCAAAACTACCAGTTTTGCCTGAAACATGTTCTTCCGCCAGATCTCCAGCCAATTCGAGGAAACGATCATCCATCGAAAAGGAATTGAACGCCTCCCAAAGTTTGAAGACGACAGGAAGGTAGAGGTGTGGATGAGACGGAGGAAGGAAGGAAGTCAGCAACGGAGCCATGGTGAGAATCGTCTACACGGGGTTCAGCATGTGTAGGCGACATGTAACAAAGGGGAAACGGAACTCACGTTGGGAGTGATCATTGGCAAGAAAGTGCTGAGCATGTCGGGGATATCGTCGGCAGCGAAGTACGGTTTGCAACATTCTGCGACGAAGAGCAAGATGTTGTTTAGGTTACGACTAGAAAAGGATGTCAATAAAATCAGAACAGAGAATGTAGATGCTGCACACTTGGTTTGGCCATGACGCTTCTTAGGAAAAAGCTCCTTGTAAAGGACTTGCCAAAGGGGCCGCCATGGGAGGTGCAGATCCTTTGATTCAAGCCTGCGTTTTCCAGTCTTGCCGAGGAGGCGAGAGATCATGTCTGCCCAACTTCGGATGACACGGACGTCCAAACCAGGAATGAGACATAACTCAAAATAAAACCTAACAAGCTTGGCGCGAGTAGAGGTTGTTATGGGGTAGCGCAACTGCAGCCAACTGGGCGAAATAAGATATCTGGGGACAAGAGAAGGGTCGGAAATTTACCATTGTAGCATTGCATCCCAGGTTGTGAGGACAGACCAGTTCTTGGACTCGGCGCATATAAGGAGCTTTGCTACGATCTGTTCTAACTTCTGCTGCATCTCATGGGGAGACTCGCACTCGTAGGGCAGCGCATCGAGATAGACAGCAAGGTTGGCTCTTTGTTTGTCATAGGAGGACTGATCTGGGGTAAGAGATGAAATCTCTTCAGCAGGTGAATCAAGGACGTCGATATCGTCCTCGTCCATCTCCACGCCTTGGATAGACAGATTACCCGAGCCTATGTCGGCGATGATGCTGGGCATGTATAGATCAAGGGCAGCCATTGAGATGGGTTCAGATGAAAGCAAGTGCGAAATCGGATGAGAAGGGACGAGACGTACGACAGAAGCGAAGATGGTATTATATATATGTTAGTGGGCGATGACGCGTTCTTGGATTGCGTATACACTGCGGCACCGATCTTCGTGGGCGAGACGCGAAAGCCACAAGTGCACGTGACCCACCACCACTTGATCATGTCGCACATCTTTGCCTATGCTTTTTCTGCTCGAGCACGGGGCCCAGTCCCACCCCGCTCCTGGTCGAAACCCGCTCTATACGGTGTCGCCTCTCTGCTTTCCGCAGCATTTGCGTTCCATCATGCCACCACTCCCATCCACCTTGATGCCCCCCAAAGCACGAGGCGGGACGTCGTAGGTAAGTTCCCGCTCAGACGACAACCAGATGATTCGCCTCAACTTTGTCCGACTTAGTCGACCCTGCCACCTCGGTCGAGTTTCCGAAAGAACTCCGCGTCCCTTCCAGGTTTCCGCAGCCTCCCCATTCCCTCCTGGGGGTCGGTGTCCGCACCGTCTCTTTTCTTGGTATCAATGTCTATTCCGTCGGGTTCTATGCTGACCTCACAGCCCCGAAACTCAAAGTTTGTCTCTCTACGCTGGCGTGGACATCGATGCTGATCTGGGAGGACGCTGCAGCAGATCCCCAAAAATGCCACGCCTGATGAGAAAATCAACTATATAGTGCGAAACACTTCATGCGTCCTCCGCATCGGTGAGATTATTCCGAGTATATCCCTAACTCTGTCTACATATCCATGTTCACAGTGCCGACACGCCACACCTCCTACACTCACCTGCGTGATAGCTTTATGCGTACTCTGACAGCACGTCTCCAACTCGCCAAGACCCGTGGAATTCTTTCCGCTGAAACAGAAACCGCTGTACAGTCTCCTCTCCGCAAACTCAAATCGATCTTTCCCAATACCAAACTCTCAAAGGGTGATCCTCTCGATGTGCATCTCACTGCGCCAACCGGAGACCCAACGCGCCCGAGAAATTTAGTATTTTCGACTCTGGGTGCTGTTGAGAGTGACTGGGTCGCTGAGGAGTTCGTATTAGCATACTTTGAAGGAGAGGGAATTAGCCCATCGGTGAGCACCTCTCGTTGGCTAGAAGAAGGTCTGCTAAACGCGCATGTCCAGATGAAAAAGGCGACTGTAGAACGATTGGCCAGCATTGGTAACTAAGTAGTTGGTAACTAGATTTAAGCCCATTTTCTCACCCAGCAAAAATCGGAAAAAAAAATCTTCTTTGATACAACCAAATTGATATAGTATCAGCTTCCCGTTTAGCTCAGTTGGTAGAGCGCGTCACTAGTAATGACGAGGTCAGTCGTTCGAGTCGGCTAATGGGAACAATTTTTGTCTTGCCAATGTACTTCGTGAACTGATGGAGATGCTAGCGTGAGGAAAGTCGTACTGCTTTTTGTACACCAAACTTTTACGCATTTGGTAACGGCAAATATTGAATGTGACAAAAGGAGTTTGTAGTAGAACGCTGATGTCTACAATCTCACTTGCCCACTTATCGAGGCCCCTCCGTTGCGCGCAGCCTTTGTGCAGATCCGCACGCCCATTGCTCACAGCAAATGAACTTTCTTTCATTCGCGGGGGCACCTGTAGAACATATAGCATTGGTCAAAGTACCCCATCTTCTCTGCTCACTTCCGCCCTCGACCAGAAGCAGAGGACGTCTTACTCGAGCAGGGAGGACTCGGTTGGACCATTCCAACTCGGTATCTCACAAGCAGCCCTGAAGCGCGGGGAGAAGGCTAAGAGATGGTCAGAGCTGAGTGTCGGTGGCAAGGGTAAGTCGTCACCTCTATGAACCACTTTACGTCGCCCGATGGTAATATCTTCTAGTGTTACGCACAACTCAGCGTACTACCAACCTAACTGTGATACTGCTTGGTGCTGGGCTGTCCGCTGTCCTCGTCTACGCGCTTACTTCGGAGCTCTTTTCAAAGAACTCGCCCACAGTACTCTATAATGACGCCTGTGAGCGAATCAAAGCATCCCCCCGGGTAAGTTCCTCATCCTCGACCGGGAGTCGACTGTTTATTCATCGTGTGGTAGGTTGCCAGGTACCTTCATGTTCCCCTCGCTTTCCACAACAACCCGCCCACTTCTGTGCGTCCGCGTCACCGTCATCGGCATGTAGCATCACAGATAGCTGTCGACTCCTCCGGCCGGGAACACCTACTGTTGAACTTTTACGTTCAAGGTTCCTCTTTGGCGTCACTCCCAACAGAAGATGAGAAAGACAGCCAATGGGCCAGCTATGTCGAATCGCTGGCCTCCTTGACTTTCGAGGACGTCAAGGAGAAAATGTCTCCTTTTATCGACTCGGCGAGGAGCGCTTTCAAGTATCTCAGAGGGGACGCTGTCCCCTCTGAGATACCTCCAGCAACGGCCCAGGAGAAAAGTAAAGACCAGGAAAGAACCGAGGAACGCTCCTGGTGGGGACTAACAGGCCTATTTTCTGAACTCCGCGGGCGGAGGCAACACGATGGAGACAGTCATGGTGCAGGGGTAACTTGGACGGAGGGGGAAGTACATGCAGATCTCGTGAGGGTGCGTCACATGATTTTTCAGTTATCAATTGAGCCACGGGGCGCAAACGGGACGCATTGGAGTGCAGTATGAGTACTCGCCGTGCTATACGTTTCGTGTACTGTTCCTGCGCTCATGTCTATGTCTGGTGGGGTGCACAGGAGCATTGCATACTGACTGTGATATGACAGAACGATGAAGGATACTTCGTGTTCCGGTACCTTCTTATAGACATACCAAGTACGTATCTAGTTTGCTTCAACCTCAGGAGATCCATCTGTCCTGTTCGTTGCGGCTCATTCTCGTTTGACTTGACAGACTCGGAAAGTCGTAACCCGATCAGGGTATTTGTCGAGCGGACACCAGGCGTTCGCGAGAATGAGCCTATTATGCGGTTTCATTCATCCTAAATACGCATTTGGCGATGTGACGCCCACATCAAGGACTGAGGAGGAAAGTACTAGTGCACGATCAACGCCATGTTCGGATATAGTCTCCGTGCACCGATGTAATGCATATTCTCACAATGAAACCCAGCATGGTCTCAGCCAGCGTGACAGATTAAGAATCATGAAGGAAGGGCCAGAGCACCATCCGTGGGCATGGGCGATGAGGTACATTGAACGTCTGAAAGGTCATGTACTATTCTCCGAAAAGCTTCTGCACGCGTTTCAATACAGAGTCCTTCTCAGGGTCTGTGGAAGCGTGTTGTGAATGAAAAGCGTACGCTTGAACGAGCAGCTGAAGCGAGCAAGTGAAAGGGTCGCGTACCGTACGGGTGGTCCTTGGATGGGATCTCGAGGAGGGTGGGGAAAGCTTGCTGGTACCGATCGACCGTCGGTCTGATCTTCTCTGCAATCTAGATTGATTAAAATGAATCTCATGAGCACTGGCCTACATTCATAGTGTCATGCTACACACATGTTGGTTAATGAGCAGGATTGCTACATCCTTGCGTTCCGTGAATTCTTGAAAGGCTGCCTCGATGGTTGATATCTGGGTCTCTAGGAAAGGGTTAGAAAGAAAGGGGTGGGGGGGTTGTGCTGGCGAGCGCACTAGAATCGACGACGAGAAAGTTCTTCTTCTGATGCTCGTTGATGTGGCCGATGCCGGCGAGCAAAAGACCTGTGATTGAGTCCTGTGCAGCGTTTGAGCAGGCAGACGCGATAGAGGGTGGACCATATACTTCGTCACCAATGACAGCGATCAATGTTCTGTCCTTGAAGGATGTGTGCGCCGCCATACCGAACCGGAGCCGCGAATGGTAACAGCAGGCTGAGCCAAGTTGTAGGTGTCCCTGACATCGTCAGCGTAGCCGCCGACAACCGGTACCATGAACATGGACATCTTCAACCGCGCCCCGTCCATCTCTGAAGACACGCTGCTGTATGTACTCTACCCCCCGCCTGCGCTCGCCGACAACGCCTCTTGCGCGTCCCTCGTGGCGTGCATTACCGATCTCGTGTCAACACTGCTCCCGGACTTCCTCTGGCATCGCGACCCCTTTCAGCTCGAAATTGCGCCAGAGCCCGATGCCCGCCGCGGCGAGGAGAAAAACATTCTCGAGGGCCGCATGCGCGTCGGCGATGCCATCGACGACGAGTGGTGTGCCGTCTGGCTCCTCAGAGAGATATCCAAGCGGTGGGACGTCGTTGTCAGGTCTGTTCGTGCACCGTTCGCATCCTTTTCCACTCATCCAATCCACGCTAGTGCATCTGACTCGGATGGCGAGTTCTTGCTCATCGAGGCGGCCGAGTCCCTGCCCCACTGGCTGAACCCCTCAAACGCGATCAATAGGGTGCGCACCCTCATCCTCCTCTTGTAAACGGTGAGAATCGTCAGCTAAAAGACCCCTTTCACTCTTACGCGCAGGTATGGATATACAGTGGCCACTTGCACCTCGTCCCCCTCTCGCACGTTTCTTCCCCCACTAAGCCGAGGAAGCCCCGCATTCCCGGCGGAAGGGAACATGAAGACGAATACCACTTTCCCGCTGACGAAGAGGATGACTATATTGCGGTCGAAGACGCGGTTCCCCTCGTGCGTGACGCATCCGTCGATACCCTCGCTCCCAAAGCAGTGGAGGATATCGTATGGCAGAGAATCTCTGGTTATCCAGGTGCCGCACGCAACCACGTGCATACGACCATGGCCTACCTTCCTATCGACATCGCTCGTGCCCTCGCCTTCGACCAGTCGTTGGTTCAAAAGCCCGTCGAGACGTTCTACACTCGCGATGCGATCCAACTTCGCGTAAGTGCGGGTACTACTTTGGTGGCATGTCTTGACGGTCGATCATAGGCTGCCCACAAAATGGCGCGTTTTCCGCCACGTCCAAATGTCCTATGCAAGGTCAAAATGACACGGACTGCTTATGCTCAATTGTTGGGCCAAAAGTTTTATCCACCCAAGATTTTCGGCAGCTTCAAGGAAAGAGAAGGTACGGCTGCCTGGCGTTGGCGAGATGTCGGCATGAAATTGGTCAGTCGTTCAACCTGGCTGATTTACTCGACCGTTAATGTGGAGTTTTCAGGCTTGTGGATTTGAGATGTTGTTTCAAGAATCCAAAAATCGTGCAGACGTCGTGAAATCAACCGCGGAAGCGCTGAGTTCCTCCGTAGGTTTCTTTTAACTATTCATTTCGGGTTCGTCACGCACCGCATCTCTCTTACCATTAGGCCGAATCACGCAAAGATGCCCTTCGCCGCTCACCAGATTACAAGGCATACCTGACCCGTCTGGTCACTGTCGGTTACTTCCGTGACGAAATCGAGGGTTCACAGGTGTGGAACGAGCTCGAAAATAAGGCAGCCAATATTTATGTGGAGACTCGACGAGATGAGTATGTTCAAGCATCCACGTTTTGTGTAGCGTGCCCTTGGTTGATCAAACTTTTCGGCAGCAACATGTCAAGGCCGTCGTTTGCAGCTTTGTTCAATGCCGCACTTTCCCGTGCTCCTGAAACGTTTTCGGATGCCGAGCAAGTGGAGGATTCCGATGACTGGATGAATGTTGACGCCAAGGACTTCGACGAGGTGCTTGAGCGTGCCATGCGCGCTGGTGGCTCGACTGTGGAGACGCACCCTATGGAAATTGACGGCGAGGGAGGTGAGGAGGACAAAGTCGCGAAGGAACAAACGGATAAACTCCGTGATCTCGCTGCAAAGGTGGGACAATTTGTAGAAGGAAAAGGAGATATAGAAGGCGCACGATTCGAAGAGTGAGCCTTTGTCTGTTTCTACACCGAGATCTGCGTCATCTGACATCACCTTGCAGTGAAGCATTTTCCGACGAAGATGGTACAGATAGTGATGAAGAAGAAGACCTATCTAGTGACGGGAGATTCTCTGACTCCGATGATGAAGAGTCTGACGCTGAAACCCGAAAAGCGAGAGAGGCGGCTCGTCAGCAGGCGATGGATAACCTCGTTCCCGCTCTCCCAGCTTCTGAGTATGGCCAAATGCCGGCTTCTTTCAATACGCAGCGTGTGGCCAAGACTACCATTCTGACCGAACAAGTTGAAACTGGACTCCCTAAAGCTGATACCGTCAATGACACTTCTGTTGGAGAACCTAGCTCGCCAGTGCTCGCACGTCCGATCCGTCCTCCACTTCTTCCACGTGATGAATATGAAGGGGTTGATTCAGATGACGAGTCCTCTTCGTCAGATCCATTAGCTGGTGGTGATGACGAGGATGCCGAGTCAGAGGAAGACAGGCCTCAGGTGGTCGGTGAAATCGAGGTGGATATGAATGAAGAAGCGACAGAGTTTCTCGAGTTTTCACGCCAAGCCTTGGGCATTTCGGACGAAATGTGGGATGATATAATTAAGGAACGACGAGCGCGAGGAGGTGGGTTTCTCTGGGCTTGCGATACATCAAGGGATGACTAACAATGATGTCAAGCATTTGTACCGGCAAGCGTAACGACAACGAGGAAGGCAACAGCGGCACCAAAGACAACGTCTGAGCAACTTCGCTCGTCAGTACCAGGCCCCCGTCCAAACACGAACCCCAACCTGGATTCCTTCGAGGCGGTTATGCAAGCCATGGACGTTGAACTGTCGCGCTTGCGACAACCCACCCCCGGGCCAGAGCCTCAGTCTCAGACCTCACTTCCAACGAAAAAGGATAAAGGGAAAGCGCGCGCAACCCCAGCAAATGTCGACTCCGACATGGATATTGAGGCTGCTATGCAAGCTGAACTCGACGGCCTATTGGAGCAAGAAGATGCCGGAGACTCGGACGAGGAGGGTGAGAGGCCGAGCATGGATTACAACCTTGTCAAAAATTTCCTGGAGAGTTTCAAAAGCCAAGCAGGTCTGCCTGGGCCGGTCGGCAATCTCGCAGGAAGACTGCAGCCTGGTTGGACCTTACCTAGGGATGAAACATGAACAAATGGCATTGGCGGTCCTCGGGATTCGTGTATTTGATCCGCGGGTGTTGCAGTGAACGTGTTTGTAGGACGTACTAGTAGACCCACTCGCAAAGAGGTAGTAGGCATTGGTGAGAATTTCGGGTCCGGATATCGGGAGACGAGTTGGTAGAATGTCGCACTAACTCTCTAAACGGAACGGCCATGATCCACGCAGTTTTGATCTGTCAGTCGTCTTTTGCACCCGTTCTCAACTTCTCACTGTCTGATCAACGCCGAAAATCTCAGTCAACACTTCGGGTATCCCAAGGCTGACCAAGTTCTACACGCCGCTCCACCAGTCGCCCCAGACGGTCATTCAAAAGATATTTTCCCTCATCTCGATCCGTCCAGCTGGCTTGTGCAATTTTCTAGATGCACCTGAACTCGAGGCATTTCTCGGCCCCAAGGATGACTCAGACGAGCGTTGGCGTGTCGTGTACAGGAACTACGCCACACTGTACTTTGTGTTCGTCGTAGACGGCGCCGAGAGCGAGCTGGGAATACTAGACCTGATTCAGGTGAGCGGATATCCCCGTTCAGTGCACGCTGTACCATGGGACCAAAACGCCGGGAACCAAGGTCTTTGTGGAGGCGCTGGACCGCGCCTTTGAGAACGTTTGTGAACTCGACTTGGTGTTTCATTTTGACGAGGTAGGCTTCCACGGACAGGGGCAATGCATGCTGAGCCACGAGATGAGTCAAGGTTCACCATATCCTTGCCGAGATCATTCAAGGCGGCCTCGTCCTCGAAACGAACTTGGAGGAGATTACCAATTCGGGTAAGTGTCAAACGTGCGCTGTGCTTTCTTTAGTCATAGGTGTGGAGTATTTTTGGGCGGGAAAATTTGTGTCCCGCTTACCGGATAACATCTCACCGTTGTCATATACTGACGTGGCATGTAGCAAAGATGGCGTCCAAGGCCCGAAAGGACTCGTTCGTGTCAGCGAATCCCCTCGCTTTGGGGGCTGGCGTGGGAGGTGCTCGGAATGGACCACTGCCGACCCCGTTGGGGTGGTTGACGGACAAGCTAACGGGGGTAAGCGGACGATAGTAGTACCGAATGAAGTGATGATGTTACCATAGCTTTGCATCATACAAAAGTCCACACGGACAGTTATAAAAAAGATCACATAGACGAGTGAAAAAGGAGGTGACTATTACCGACTAAGTGGACAAGTGGTGATTGGCAAGGCAAGAGGGAGAGGGAGACCAAATCACTGGAGCAGCAATCTCTCATGGTGTGTAATATATAGATGGGACGACACGGAACTCAGGTCACCAAGACTGACGTGCCTGTGAGATGCATCAATGGAATGCTCACGCGGGACAGAGGATACGTGCGTTTTTTCTTCTTTTTGCCAGCGCCGACGGGACCTTTGATGGCCTGAGGGGGGGAGTCACGTGGACTTGGAGCGGCGGAGGGTGCCTTTGGGGTTGGTTGCCTTTGGGTCGAGGGGGCAGGGGTCGGTGCGGGTTGAACAGATGCGGACGCGACAGCGGATGCGGAGTGGTCGGAGGGTTGGGAACGAGAAGATTTTATGTTGGAATGGATCGCAGTCGTCCTCATTGCATACATCATGAGCGAATTGTTTTGGTGTTTCTTGGGACCATGGTGCTTGTGCTTTTCGGGGGCATCGAGGGCGGAGTCGTCTATGGGCAAGACATCGAGATCGGGCTTTTTGAGAGAAGCGTCGGGAAGGGATGAGTCGATTATGGGCCAGACGAAACCAGAACGGGGGGTGTAATCGGGACGATGTCTGCGGAGGAGGTCGAGGGAGGACTGGAGGGCATTCAATGAGGTGAGCTGGACAAGGCGAATGAGCAGGAGGGAGGGAGGGGAGGGAGAGAAGTACCAGTCTGTTTGAGAGGAGAGTGTAGACGTCTGGAGACTGATAGATGCGGTTGTTGATGATGAAATAGGCGGCGAGGGGCCTGACTGGGGGGAGATGGGAACAAGGGCGAGGGGTGAGAAATGGACGAACCTTGGTCGGGGGAGAGACGCTCTCGCTTGTGTATGATAAAGAGGGAAGGCGGCGAGGCATGGGAGAGGGCAAACTCGATGCCGGTGAAACGTCTGTGGAGGGGTGAGTACAGGGAGTAAAAATGGAAAGACGGAACTACTTGAGTTCTTCTGCCTCGTTCAGGATGGGCGTGCCGGTGTGCATCGTCTGCATGCGGAGGACCTGGTTGTTGCTCTGCTTGTCGTAGAACATCGAGGTCGCAAAGTAGTCAAACACGTTCTCCGTCGAGAGGGGTCCATGCGCCTGTATCCACTCGTGCCAGATGAAGAACCGGTGTGAGTAGTCGTCGCCCGGGTGGAGATCCTTGTCGTCCATATCAGAACGACTATCTTTTGATCACCAAGACGTTCGTGTACTGTGGGAGTCTCCGAACCAGGACAACGGAAAGTCTTGCCTTTAAATCACCTCTGGACCATCGTCGTGGATCCCCTCCAGGTCGGATATGTTCCCTCCTCTCCCTCTCATCGCTCACCATCTACGCAGACATGTTGGCCCAGGCATCATCTGCTGTGTCGGTTACTTTGACCCGTTAGTTCCCTTCTTTCCCGGCCCGCACTCGCTCACCTCCCGGCCCTCAGCGGGAACTGGAGCGTCGATATCCAAGCCGGCTCCATGTTCGGATACCGTCCCATGCTCTTCGTCATCCTCCTCTCCGGTATCATGGCCGCCCTCTTCCAGGTATGCACGGACACAACCACGCGTTTCCATGTTCATCCGTCGTGTTCCTAGGTCTTGGCCACCAGACTCGGTTGTGTCACCGGTCTAGGTCCCTCCACCCTCTCCTCCCCTCCCTCTCCCACTCACCCTTCTTTTCCAGACCTTGCCACACATTGCCGCATTCTCCTCCACGACCATCCAAAACACCCCCGGCTTGTCCGTTTCCTTCTTTTGTATCCCCTCTACTTCCTCGCCGAACTCGCAATAATAGCCACAGACCTCGCAGAGCTCCTAGGCTCTGCAATCGGCTTCGTTTTACTTATTCCCGCACTCCCTATATGGGCAGGCGTCCTCCTCACCGCCCTTGATGTCTTCGTCTTTCTCCTCATCACCGACAGCTCTCATCCCGGTCGTCCCATCAGGCTCATCGAAATCTGCATCATCCTCCTTGTGCGCTCCCGTTCTCACTTTCCACGAATGACTAATCCCCTCTTCCCTTCAGGTGGCCGCCATCTTTGTCTCTTGCATCGTCCTCGTCATCAGGGTCAGCCCTGTCTGGTCCCAAGCCTTTCTCGGCTTTCTCCCCTCCAAAGAGCTCTTCGAAACCCGACCAAACGCCATCTATACAGGTGCCCCAACTCGCTTGCTGCTCTGTTTTTCCGCTTGACCCTGTCTTACCTAGCCATCGGCATCGTCGGCGCGACGATCATGCCCCACGGCTTATTCCTAGGTTCTCATTTCGCCACCCAAGATCGTCTCTCCTCTCCTCTCCCTGCTCTTCCTTCCCCCGTCGCCCCACAACGTTCGTCCCTCCGATCCAGCTTACTACGACGCTGCCGCAATATGTTCTCCATCACAAGCACCAATCCTGAGGATTTGACGGACAAATCTACACGCCACGGGTTGCGACAGAATGATCCTCTTTCGTTCATTCAAGCGCATCTAACCCACGCCATCGTGGACGTCATCTTCAGCCTGCTCGTCGTAGCTGTACCCATCAATTCTGCGTGCGTTGTCCCATTTTGCTCAACGCGCAACAGTTTTTGACAACCGATACTCAGAATCCTCATGATCTCTGCCGCAGTGCCTCACGGCCCATCTACCTCTTCATCGGTTGGGATTTTCAACATGTATGACCTCATCCGTAATACCCTCGGCAAGGGTGAATTGTTAAATCTTTACCTCTCTTAATCACTCATGCTTGTCCCCAGGGGCCGCCATGCTTTTCGCGTTTGCACTCGTGTTTTCTGGCCAGGCAGCCAGTGTTACAGCTACCTTTGCAGGCCAGGTCATTTCCGAGGGTTTCATCCTCTGGAATATCTCTGTAAGCCATCTCTCTGGAAAACCTCAGCCTCGACTCATGTCTCTCTTACCCTCTGATAGCCATTCCTTCGCCGTCTTGTGACCCGCCTCCTCAGTTTGATACCTTCCATGATCGTCGCTATGGCGTTCGGGAGCTCAGGCCTGAATGTGCTCCTCGTCGCATCGCAAGTCGCGCTCTCGATCGTCTTGCCATTTATTGCGCTCCCGCTCATATTGCTCACTTCCTCAAAAACTGTAATGTCCGTCGACGTAAAGAACGATTCGACGAACCAAATGCCGACGATCGACTCTACCGGCGATGTGCAATCGAGTGTCCCAACGCCAAAGCATTCTGGAACCTTGGTGGAAGAGACTGTCGCAACCGACAAGCCTGTAGGCACTTCCGACGCACATCCACCGCACAGAGACATGGTCGATTTCAGCAACGGTTATATCGTATCGGCAGTGGCGTGTGTAATATGGCTGGTTATCGCTGTCGCTAACGTGTATGGAATTGTCTCGTTGGGTTTATCTCCGTAGGGCTATCTTTACAACCACTACATGACATACTTGTACTTCAAAACTACCGCCGTGTTACCTTGAACACGAATATTTATCGTACACGAATACAAACGACCGATTCCTTGTATTTCTTCAGAATGCAACCATCTCTGTCAGACCGTCCATCTCCCGCTCATAGCAACGGTGCTGACTGATCTGATAGGCAAAGTTGGAGACGAATGCCTTGGCGTCCGCATCAAATTTGGGGGGATCAGCGATCATCGAGGTGGCGCTGTATCGCCCCGTGGTAACCACTCCATAAGACGACACCACCTGATCGTCATGACCACCGGGAGCAAAGAGGTCGACCTTGGGCAATTGCACGACGTCGCGTAAAAACTTTACCGCTGGAACAGTGAAAATTAGGTATGTCATTCACTTTGTCAAAGATGTTCGCACCTTCACCGACAGCAGCAATGGGCTTGCAGTGTCCAAACGCCTCCCTAACCCAGTGGATCACGCGACCGTTCTTTGCAAGAGCCTTGACATGCTCTGCTCCGGACGGAATGTAGATAGCATCGAATAGAGTTGAACGTTGTCCTTCAAAGTGGTGGTCCGCATAGACTCCAGATCCGACGTCTCGACCTGCCATCGGATGGACATGCCCGCGGCGCGGTCCGATGATGTAGCATACAGCCTTGGAACTGGTCAGGGCGGCGCGAACAGCTTGCATCTCGACCTCATTGAAACCATCAGTGACTAGAATAGCAATGCGACGGGAGAGGATAGTCGGTGCTTTTGGCATAAAGTCCCTTTGCGACAGGCCTTTGCTCTTCTTTCCGTGGTTGGGACGACCCGGTTGATGTGGGGCATCGCCACCTACTTTACCAGCCACAGACTTCGCAAGCTCGAAATCAATATTGTTGAGTACGTTGATGTAAGACTTGTAAACCACATCATCGTCGCAGTGGCTGAGTTCGAATGAAATGGCGTTAACGAGGTGAGTCTTCTCGTATGGAGCGAGAGAGTTGAAGAAAAGCTGAGCGTGGTTAAAATGCTCTTGAAATTTCTCTCCACGCGCACGTTGTTTAATGCCCTCGAGACGTTGCGCATACCTGGAGGAGGTCAGCAATACCACGCTAATTTGCAAGCACAACCTACGTAATATAACCTCCGTTCTCTCCAGTGACGGGCATCCCAATTTTCTTGCGATTGGGCCAGTAATTGACCTTGCTCTTGACTATTCGATGACGCGCTTGACCATCTCGATTATGATTCAAGACTGGACAGACGGGACGGTTGATAGGGAGCTGTGATGCGGTCGAGATCAGCGATACCAACACGCGACAAGGTTACTGCAACGACGTACCTCTTGGAAGTTAATCCCGAGCCGTGTTATTTGCGTATCGAAGTATGAAAAATTGCGACCTTGTAGTAAAGGATCATCGCTAAATCCAATCCCCGGAACAATATGACTAGTGCAGAAGGCAACTTGTTCAGTTTCGGTGAAGAACTCGTCGACAACACGGTTTAACACCAATTCGCCGATTTCTTCAAGGGGCACTAATTCTTCAGGCCACACCTTCGTCGCATCCAGAATATCAAAATCGAAATCATGTTCGCGGTCTTGGGAGATAGTCTGAATAGCAAACTTCCATTTGGGATATGCCCCGTTTTCGATGGCCTCATTCAAGTCTTTTCGGTGGAAATCAGGATCCTGACCGGAGATCTTGAGTGCCTCATCCCAAAGAAGACTGTGAACACCAAGTTCGGGAATGAAATGGAACTTGACAAAATGTCGATCGCCTCTGTCGTTCACGAGAGTATACGTGTTGACGCCGAAGCCTTGCATCATGCGAAAGGACCGCGGAATCCCGCGGTCAGACATGACCCACATTACCATATGGGCCGCTAGTAGGAAATCAGGAGGATGGAAGTATAATGTATGCGTATGACTTGCACTCTGGCTGGAGACCGACAAAGTCCCAAAAATTATTGTGAGCACTCTGACCGGTCGGAACTTCGTTGTGAGGCTCGGGCTTTACGGCGTGAACAAAGTCGGGAAACTTGATGGCATCCTGGATGAAAAATACAGGAAGGTCATTCCCGACGATGTCCCAGTTGCCCTCCCGCGTGTAGAACTTGACCGCAAACCCTCGAACATCACGGACGGTATCCTGCGCAAGAACACATGGGTGACTGAGAAACACAAGCACCAGCACACTTACGGCACTTCCTCGTGGGCCTTGAACCGTGCTGAACCGGACAAAGACGGGAGTGGTGCGCGACGGGTCCGTCAGAACTGGAGCGAGGGTGTATTTTGAAGCACGGTCGTCATACACCTTGAAATATCCGTGGGCTGCAGCACCGCGGGCATGCACAACGCGTTCAGGGATGCGCTCGTGGTCAAAGCGGTGGATTTTCTCGCGGCCAATCTGGTCCTCGAGCAACATGGGACCGTTGTATTTACCGGGGCCGGTGCCGATCACCTTGAGCCTGGGCACGGTGAACGCGAGTTAACCAACACGCGGAAACCGAGCTGAATGCCACGCACCAGTTGTCTGTATCGGAGACTTTCACGCCATGATCTGTAGTCAAATCGTTCGGATGGTTGAGAGTCTCCGGCTCCTGGATGTCACGCTGCAGGTCGGCGACCTTGTCCGTTGCAGTGGCAGAGATGAAAGTTGTTTTCGCAGATTCCACGAGGGAAGACATGACTAGCAGAGAAGAGAACGGCGGTCGTGAAGACGAAGGCCCGATTCTTGAATTTATATAGTCGCTCGCCCCTGTCCGGAATATTGCGTCAGTGGTGACGTCGACAAAGTATCGTAGCTGGATTACTACTCAAATAGCCCCTAACCCTGCGGGCACTGCTGAGGAAACCGAGTCCTCGCCGGGGTCGAGTAAGGACGAAATATATTAGACATATAAACCAGCAAGTTTTACATAGAGCGGAAATACGAATGGATTAATCAATAGTCCATGGAAGAACCACAAACGAATCAATGATAGAGAAACTGGGAAGGATGAGGTATGTTTGGATAGAGAAACTGCCCGAAAATCCTCGTCAAGGCACTGTACGCAGGCAGAGAGCTCGAGAACACGCTCGTTACTAGGCTCGTGGTGCAGCACGAACGGAACGATGCGCAATACATCGATAAAAAGATAGCGTAGAATGATATGATACGTCATCTTGGCGCGTAGTAGGCGAATCAACCATCAACTACGACGAAGCGATTGGCGAAGCTGTTCGCCCAATCTACGAGAGAGATCATAAATATGGCTATGACAGTCAAACATGGATGAAGCTCACGCATAGAATAGTCAGGCTTGTGCAGGAAAAGGGTCTTACTTGACATCGGCACAATTGCACTGAGCAGTGGTACCAACCCAACCTTTGCCACAGTTGTCGCACCAGCCTCTTGGACCACTGTCAACACCAATGGCCTTGGTGGCCGTAGACGGGGTGGAAGAGATAGACTCGTCACGGTGGATACTGACCAAGTGACGACCAAGGTCATGTTTGCGGCTAAACGAGCGCCCGCATGAACGATGGGGGCAGACGTGTGGTTTGAGACGGTTGGGGTCATGAGTTGCCATGTGAGTTTTCAGATTATAAGCTCGAGCAAAGGCTATTAGGAGGAAGATGAGCAAAGAAAAAGGGGCAAAGCCGAGAAACGAAACTGACCTCGTGGACAAGTTGGACACTGGTACTTCTTACGAGGATCTTCCTTGGATTGATCTTCGACACCGCGGACTGACCTCGCTTGCGGCACAGGAGACGCGGTTGTAGGCATTTGAGCCATATTGGAGGGAGACACGGTGTCGGTGGTGATAAATCCGAGACCATAAAAGTCGGCGGTCGTGGATTTGGGAACGGGAGGGATGCGCGTAGCACCTCCGTAGTCAGAGAAGCTGGTGCGTTTGAAGACGGGCTCGGCTGCTGGCACAGTAGGAACGCTGCGTGGACTGAGGGGTAGAGAGCCGAAGGTGCTAGGATCCACAGTCATAGGAAGGTTGTTATTGCCCTGCACAGCGCTACCACCGTAGTCGGAGCAGCCGCTGCCTCCGATGCGAGCCCTTTGGAAGTCCATTTCGAGGTCGAGGGGGAATGAGCAGTCGGTTGGGGGATACGAGGAATCGGAGAAATTATAAAAGGATTCGGAGCGAGTAGAGTGTGTTTCGTATGCACTCTCGGAAGAGACGGTAATAGCAGAGGGAGGACCACACGTTGGGGTATCGGATCTCAAAAAGGAGTAGGCGTCGTTGGAGTCTACGGTAAGGAGCTGAAGCTGGACTTCGTTGAAAGCCGCGAGGCTTGAATCCAATTCAAGTTCAAAGAGATCGGGGTGGGGGGCGAGGATGTCAGATGGCGAGTGAAATGAAACAAAGTCGAGGCCTTGTTGCTGCTTGGCGTACTCCGAGCCATATGTATCAACGGCGGAATAAAAGGTGTCGCTGAGAGGATCGGACATGGCTGGAGGACTGCGGAAGGTGTCTGGTATGGCTTGTATTTGCGGGTGAGTCGAGACGGAATCAAGACGAGCTAGGTGCTGCGGACCACGCACACCATCGTATATATTCACCATTACATCAGCCGTATTTCCCACCCAGTCACACTGCCCAGCCCTCTCCCGTCGGCGCGCTGGTGCAAGAGCGCATAATCACCCTCACGTCAGCCGATGCCGGTGTTCACACTGCGGAGATTGCGCCCATTCTATTTCCATTACTCATCTGCCTGCTCGTTTCGTGTTCACTCCCGCCACACCCATATCAACGCGGAGGGCGCTCAGCTGCCACCGATCATTCAGCCTCCTTTCTGATCGGAGTCTACCCCTGACCTCTCCGATGGCAGTGTGGATTCCATATGCCTACTAGGGTGTTCCCTCGGCCCCTCATTCTTGGCGCAAAGTCTGTGTGAAACCACTTGCGGAGCATCATGGGAGTACAGTACCCGGGACATACCTTGCATCAATTCCTAACCCCTCTTTCGTCTTCTCATCGGCTCACAACCCTGAATGTGTGCATGTTGCTAATTAATCGATCGAGGCTGTTCCTTTCTGCTGCGTCCCGCCATTTGTAGCATACGGCTGTGATCGCGTTCGCCAAAGAAGCGCAACCACCCATCTTGCGGCCATTGAAACCCTGCTCGTGCTCACACACGAGTACTTAGTTTCGGGCGAAGACGGGATAACCCAAGCATTTGGAATATGCATGAGGGTCACGATCATCATGTTGTGGTACAACGTGTCGCCCGCCTAGCTCAATCGGATAGAGCGTCAGACTCTTATGACTAGGCAATCTGAAGGCTGCGAGTTCGACCCTCGCGGTGGGCTAATGTTTTTTTTCTTGGCAGTTTCATTTCCCGAAGTCCTCGAACTTGTGAGATCACGCATGATGTTCAAGGGATGGTAGTATTCACATAATGTTTCTTGAACCGCACACGAACGAACAAACGTTTAGGGATAATGATAAATAAAGTATTCCGTCCATGCATGTCATAGGTCAGGTATCCATCTATCAGAGTAACTAGAAGAGTAATTGGCATGGTGCGATCTAGTTCCCCACGGCTCATGAGATATCGTCGAATCCATCAGCTCATAGTCAAATGGCCAGCATTCTGTTCATCCACGGAAAGTGCAACAACTACTCCAACAGCACATTGAGCCCATTTCTCGAAGATAAAAGGAAAACACGCACCTAATCATGGAAGGTATAGTGGCTGCAAACAAGCAAGCGAACGCTGCCCAACTGAGGTATACTCCATTCCCGTACGATACCTCGATGCCTGACAACTTGCCATCGGCAAGCTGCATCGCGTTGACATTTTCAACTTTCTTAACTATCGCAGTCCAGATGGCCGCTCCGATTAAGATGAATAGTGCAGATAGAACGGACATCGCGGTTGAAAAGAGGAACAGAACAGTCCTCCGAAGTATCCCGCTGTCGAGAGTTTGAATGGCGATGTGATTTGGGCAATTGAATGGGAACTTACGTGAACAATGCAAGCGCGGTGAATATCGTGCCGAGCAACAGAAAGTAGTATGCAGCATGAGAATTGGTCACCAAATACGAGGAATTGATGAAAGTAGTATCAACAAAAATGTAGGCCGTAAACTGTGAATAATTGAGGAGCATGTCGGATGTGATGGTGGTATATGGCTGGAATTTGGCAGCAATGGTGTGGCCCGAACATTGTCCAGCCGAACTATTGACATAGGCGCAGTAAGAGTAGAGACCGAACTCGTACTGTTGCCTGATTCCAGCTCTTTGCCCAAGGGGTGACGAGGCGTTGGCAGTGTACAATCCTTGGATGGGATCATTGAATGCTTGGAATAGTGCTTCGCTTTATTCGGTTGGAGCCCTGATGGTGTTGTGAGCACGAGAATCACTCACCCGTAACCCGAAACATTGACGATAGCCTAATGGGTTGGTCAGACTGGAAGAGATTTGGAAATATATCTGGAGGATTACCATCGAGATACCATGCGGGACAGTGGATGTATTAATTTGTCCTACCTATGTAGGCTTGATAAGATGTACATTTGATCCGCACTCACTGGGACCTACATGGACAAAGATCAACAATAAGAGCGCTGCAAAGCTGGAGAACAGTTAGACACGCGAGGAGAAAAGCTGGAACGCCGTACGAGAGAAAGGAAGCGCCTGCGATGCAATATTCCCCCTTCATGGCGATAACATAGAAGAAGAGCGAGTAGATGAAAAGAAGGAGGCGCGACGGTAAGAAGGACGTTGAAAACGCAGCAACCTCGAGGCCGCATCTCGCGTGAACCAGACATGCCTGATGGGGTAGAGCCGAACATGCCGACGGCATGTTGTTTCAGGCTCCGAACGAATTAGCACGCACAAGATTTGACCAAATCTCGAACTTACTTACCATCTTTACTTTGGTGCCGCGATGCCGCCGTGCAGTAGAGTGAAACCTTGATTACTTCTGCTTTTCCTTGTTACATTCCACCCTCCTTCTGTCTTACCATAGTAATTCAGTGAAGCTCCAGCATCACCCTCACCAATGTCCAGGCTTGCGTCAACAAAGTCCCTGGTTCGGAGCCTCGTCACTTCTGAACCTGGCCCGCCTGATTCAGACCCTCACTCGCGAGACGACCACGGCGACAGTCCAGGTGGGAATATTTCACCTCAAGAACGTATCAAGAGAGTCGCAGTGAGAACGATGGATCTTGGAAGAAGCTTTACTTCCCGCCCTCGCTCACCGACCCAGACTTTGCATCCTGAGTACAAACGGACACTCAGCCAAAAACGGAAGGATAGCGGCAAGGAAGCACAGGCTTCACAGGATCAAGGACAAGGTAATTTCTCTCAGGAAAATTATTCCGAAATATCAAGTTTGCTCAACCCGCTTAAGGCTATAATCACATTGCCATGCCACCACAGTCTAATGGATCACAAACCATGGATCATGTACCCCCACAGGATCCTGCTGCGGCTGTCCTGAATGATGATTCACCCTTCATTACACCTCCATCGCCAACCTTGGTACCCACTCGGTCCCTGTTGCAGTCTTTTAGAGATTTCGGTTCGGTACGTGTGGCATTTCCTACTTACTCCCAACGTCTGCTTAATGGAGTGCTGTCAAATTGCAGATGCGCGCAGGGACTCAAACCCTCATTCAGGCTCTTCAAGCTCTTCCTTGGGTGGAAGATCCTGATGACGTGGACGAACCAATATCTCAAACCAATCCCCAAATGGATTCTGACAGCGACGAGGAGCCAACTGGTGAGCAATACCTTTGATCCGTACTCAGATTCAACATGACCGAGTTTGGGTTCCAGGGGCACACATGGCCTCTTCTATCCACGCCATATATCGTCCTGTTGCGCGGTCGAGACGGAAGGGAATCTCGTACTCTGTTTTGACGGGGAAAGCATTGTCCGCGCAGAGAGAAGAGACACCCCATGCAGAACCTGATGCGAACATAACCTCTGACGATGACGTTGACGCCGATGACTTTGAGGCGACGACACCACGACCAGCCAACTCTCAGGAATACTCAGAGGCGAGACACATACCACCTTCGACTGTACAGCTTGGGCCAGCAATAAAGCGGAGAGTATCGAGTCGCGCAGGCAGTATGACAACAGTCAAGGTCACTCGACGGACTCGCTTGGCGGAGAAGTTGAAAGAAATATTTGATTTGGGAGCTATCAATGAAGTGCTGGCAGGTTTGTACTTTGATTTACTCTTGGCCCAAGTCTCAACGGGAGTCAGAAATGCCATGTTGCCTTTTGCGCTCTGTCTGTAAGTCGTATTCCATCAAGCCGATGGTGTGGGGATTTCCAGCCACGTCCAGTGTTACAGGGATATATGTTTCTCACAAACTCTCATTTATGTTTCTTTGCTCACATGCCGAGCAGAGAGGTACTGATTTAATAATCCGCGAGAAGAAGTATACTCACGTACATCCAGGACCAAGTTCTTAAGTCGGGCACTCTTAGCAAGAGGGCCACCCGAACAAAACGTTGGATCAAGCACTGGTTCGTACTCAAGAACGATACACTCTCCTGGTATCAATCTTCATCGGTAACTCGTATGTTTGTGTTTGTGACATTTGCTGATATTATTCAGGACCCTTATTTTCTCAACGGAATTGTCGACCTGCGTTATGCGATTGCTTGTGATCCTGCGGGCGAAAGGGAGATTCGGCTGCGTACGAATCAAAAGGTTTTGCTATTAGCTGCAGACTCTACGCCAAGCAGAAAAGAATGGGTGAAGGCAATACGCAAGGTCATTTTCAAAGCGCAGAACATGGGTGATACTGTAAAAGTAAGCCACGATACGCGTAGCAGTATCCACTCCTCACTTTCTTAGATTGCCATACCATACTCCGTGATTCTTGACGTGGAAAAATCATCGGCCATTGAGTTTAGCGAAACGATCGAAGTCAAAGTGTTCGACAAGGAGGAACATTATTCGGTCGATTCGTACTTCTTTGCTTACTTTGACGACATACAAGTTGCTTTGGAACACATCCGGGAGGTTGTGCGTACCAATAGATCGTCTCCTGCCGGTTCACCGCATGCCCTACTGGATACCACGACTGCGCGCCATTCCTTGGCAACCCACAGTATGGACCGCGCTCGCAGTCTCCCTTCACCGGACACCAAGACCAATTCGTCATTCCGATTATCGTTTTTGCTTCGACCCCTTCAGGAATCACTTCCATCTACTTTGACGCGGATATACAATGCACCGGAACCCCCTGGAGGTGCTGAGGATTTTACCCACATATCAAAGCGGGGCGGTGCGTCGTTCGTCCCCTTGACATCTTCACCATTGCCTTTGTCTCCCAGTAATGGGAATGTTGCTACTACATCTCCAAACGGATTGTCAACCGATTCCTCATCGCAGATCCATACTTATCCGCCATCAACATCTACAGGAGACGTCAACTCGGCATCGTTCCTGAGCAAGGGGCTAGTAGCAAGTGCACCTTGGAACGTTGGAGTATCGTCATGGCTAAAGGCCCCTCGCAAAGGCGTGAGCACCGCCGCCCCGAGCAGTGCCGTGCCCTCTGCATTCCCTGATTCGCAGGGCGAAGGAGTTGTACGCGAGGTCTATGAATCGTCGACTCCCGGACAAGGTTCCGGAGCCTCCAGCGAGCTCGGCTATAGCGTACTCGAGACGTCAGAAGCAGCTGTCGATCAAGAGATGGCAGACAAATTTAAGGTTGCGTTTGCCTTTGACGACAAAGAAACGTTACTTGGATGTAGGCAACTCATTTCATCTTGGAACATAATCCTAATAGCACAAAAGACTTTTCAGGTTATTTATACCGAATTTTGCCAATTTTCGGACGTTTATATGTTTCTTCAAATTATTTCTGTTTCAAGTCCACGGGTCCCCTAAGCACAAAGACTAGAGTACGCTTCTAAAATTTCACTTACGGCAATTCGCTGATGATGTTTATTCGATAGATGATATTACCCATTCGTGACATCCTGACCGTGGAAATGACTAAGGCTACGCGCCTTGGTCACCATGGGCTTATCGTCATAATTAAGGGCCACGAGGAACTTTTCTTTGAATTTGGCTTCGAAGACAGACGGCGTGCTTTCGTGTCTATTCTAGAACGCCAAATAGAGGACATCAGGAAACGGCCTAATCCCGGTGAAGCTCCACCATTGAGCCGAGGCAAGAGGGATGCACTTATCTTGGAGGAATTTGGGCCACGGAACTCACTCAGCAGTGACAGCGATCCTGCCCCTTCATCTGAGGCAATGTCCGATTCCTTACCTGCTGTGATGTTTACATCAGCTTCCTCGACGTTTTTGACTTTCAAGCCGAAAGAGTCCTTGCACTTTACGTTCCTCACTATCGGTTCAAGGGGGGACGTTCAGCCCTACATCGCGCTTGCAAAAGGACTGATTGCGGATGGGCATCGGGTGAAAATTGCGACACACGGAGAGTTTCAAGCGTGGATTGAATCAGTAAGTATTCGTATTTCTTGGATCATACTATCTGACGGTCTCCACAGCATGGAATTGAGTTCGGTTATGTCGGTGGTGACCCAGCGGAATTGATGCGCATTTGCATTGAGAATGGCACATTTACGGTTTCGTTCTGGAAAGAATCGCTGCTTAAGGTAAGTACACCAATCCTTGTATTGCCTCAGCTCAGCTCGAGACGTAGTTCCGTGGATGGCTCGATGATTTGCTAAAAACGTCTTGGGAAGCTTGTCAAGGAACGGATGTCCTTGTGGAGAGTCCGAGTGCAATGGGAGGATACCACATCGCTGAAGCCCTTAGGATCCCCTACTTCAGAGCATTTACAATGACATGGACGAGGACGAGGTGAGTGGTATTGGTTTTGAGATGCGCCCAATTTTGATCAAAATGAAGGGCGTACCCGCACGCTTTCGCAGTACCAGAACGCAAGGTACGGGTATATCCGCTCGGAATATATGTATTCTGATAGTTTGGAAGATGGGCGGTAATTATAATTACATGGTATGAGCGTCAGGAGTCTATTTCACAGCCGCCACTGAAGAACTGCACACTAGACGTATGTCATGTTTGACCAAGTATTCTGGCGCGCCATGGCTGGGCAGATTAACCGATGGCGCCGCAATGTATTGCGCTTGGACAATACGAGCCTGGACCGTATGGAACCCCACAAGATTCCCTTTTTGTATAATTTTAGCCCTACGGTTGTTCCCCAGCCCATGGATTGGCCCGAATGGATTCGAATCACCGGTAATTTATTTCATCCACCAGTGCACCTCCCCTCTAATGTGGATCTAGGTTACTGGTTCCTCGACGATGCCGACGTTGGGGCAAAGAAGTGGACTCCTCCTGAAGACCTCCTTCCTTTCATCGACTCTGCTCGTCAAGCTGGCAAGAAAATAGTGTACATAGGTTTCGGCAGCATTGTGGTTCCAGACCCCAAAGCAATGACCCGCTGCGTCGTGGACGCGGTTGTGCAAAGTGGTGTTTATGCTATCCTCTCCAAGGGTTGGTCAGATCGACTGCATACGCAGGCAGCCCAAGTATCTCAACCCGAGGAACCACTCCCAAAGCAGATATACAGCATTTCGTCAATTCCACACGACTGGTTATTCAAACGCATCGATGCCGCTTGCCATCACGGTGGTGCTGGCACAACTGGGGCAAGTTTACGAGGTTTGTTCAACGCTCACTACCATCCGGGCAGTGAAAGCTGACACTCGTGCAGCTGGAATCCCGACAATTATCAAGCCGTTCTTCGGGGATCAATTTTTCTCGGCTGATCGGGTCGAAGCACTTGGAATTGGCACCGGTGTCCGCAAGTTGACTGTCGACAGTTTGAGCCAAGCCTTGATTATGGCGACCACAGACCAAAAGCAGATTGAGCGCGCGAGGGAAGTCGGGGAAAAGATTCGAGCTGTGAGTAGCTTCGATTTGATATAGGATTGAAACCCCTTGCTTAGGATTCGCAGGAAAATGGCGTAGCCACTGCAATCGAGGCCATATACCGTGACCTAGATTACGCCCGTTCCTTGATTAGACGACCCTCAAACGGAACCGCAGACTTGATGGAGGGAGACTGCGTAGCGAAAGAGGAACAATCTTGTGATACCTCTACATCGACTCTGGACCATTCGAGTCCCCGGTCTCGCTACGATTCATTCGGGTCACAGCGGGGAAGCGAGGATTGGAGTGTCATTTCCGATGCAGAAGATAAACGATCCTCTTTTTCATCGCGGAGAAGTAACAGTAAGATGGACCGTTCAGCAACACTGAAACGAAACAGTCTCGCTGCTGCGGTAATGTCCGTTCTACCTGACTCACTCACATATTCGACCCACCGGCGTTCTATTTCTACGTCCTCCGCGCGGTCGTGAATGTTCTGGCGCTTTGTCGCGTATCTTTTTAGACCCTAATCTGTATGATAATCCTGTTCTTATATCTTATATTTGCATTTTTACGACCACAGACACGTAATTCACATAGAGCCATGATCATAGTGTGCTGCGAATATCCTCTTACTGAATTGTCCGAAGGTTTCCGTAGCGGAAACTCCCTGTTCAGCGTCGGGTTGCATGAATAATGCGAAGGTTTCTCTCGAGACTTTTTCCTCCACCCTTCCAATGTGAACACAGTGGGGGGTAGCCACGAGTCTTTTCTCCGTCACAAGTTCAAGACATTCGCCAGTCTGAAAGGCCAGACAATCTGCAGGTATGGATACCTTGGTCAGCTCGCCGCCTCTCGTCCGGATATAAAGGCCGGATGTAGACGAAGGGGGAGAAACCGATCTAGGTTCTTTATCACCCTCCTCGCGGAGGAACATGGCCTATGAAAGTACTCCGCACGTCAGATCATGGTCAGTGCAACCGATGCAACTTACAGAACAGAGTCCAGTCAAAAGGGAGTTATCGAGGTGAAATCCACACCAACTGTCGATAGGCTCATCCTCGAGAGAAACCGAAGTTTCTTGTTTCGCGGGGAAATAGTGAAGCAATCTAGCCTTTGTGGTTTGAGAGGTTCTGATGAGGTCCGGTAAAGAAATCGACATGTCTGTCAGATGTTTCGAGACTTCCATGTATAAAAGGATGTTAGTCGTGCGCAACGTTCAGTTGACGAGGAACCGAACCGAAAGGCTGGCAAGCCGCCGCCAAGTCACAACCGACTTTAAAGACAAACCTGGACAAAGGTTCAATACTTGGTCCACTGCAAGAAATCATATACTACCTTCCCAGGTTCTTGAACGCTTCTTCAAAACCTTCCACACCCTTTTCCTCAGAGTTGGGCCCTGTAGCTTGTCAATAGACTATATGCGACAGCTACACTCGTTTACATACATATGTTGCTGCGATAATATTCTGGATACTGCTTTCTGAGCTCGGGAGGGACGTCAGGGATATCGACGATGGGGTTTGCATAGTACGATCCTTTCAGTGTATCTTGATCAAAGTTTAATCCGATCGTCAAGCGCAGGTCAGAATCGGGTTACCTGGCTTTCCGTTCATAATTTCCTACAGCCAAATGAAAGTGTTGTTATCTCGGCGACCGTGGTCCAGTACCGTCAAAGATCTCTTACCTTTCCGTGTGACCACCCGAAGCTTTTGCGATAATCAGCCCCTGACGAGTGCTTGAGCGTTGTTATGACATACCTATATGAGCTTCCGGGATCGGTATAACGTTCTTTGGTATCCTCTGGCAGGTGAGCAAACTTGTATGCATATTTGAGCAAGGAGTCTCGGTACGCCTGGTAGATGACCGGTAAATCCTTGACGATGATGATACCCAGGGCCTGTGGATGAGACCCGAAAGCCCGTTCTAGACCGGTATTGTAGTGAAAGGATCATCAGCATAGATCCGAGTCGCCTACCTATGGAGTCTTCGAG
>JBBPMW010000015.1:0-49310 GCA_038090535.1 Tylopilus alboater | reverse complement strand
TTTATAGTGCCAACGAGCACCGCATGATATTCCATTCTGGGGCGACGTGATGACAGCTGACCTAGAATAATAGCCTAGCCACTTTCAGCTCTAATGCATTTCCATTGCCTGGGCCGAGTCCGTTCATTCCAGTTCAAGCATGACGGTGCCGCCGTAACAGAAAGGAATGATGACCAAACGGTGGCACAAATCGGTCCCACAGCAAGAAGGCAGGGAATGTCAGCCTATACCATTCTTGGGTATCACTTTGTGCGGGCGGTACAGAGGGGATTGGTTGAAAAGTTGAAATCAAGAACTTAGAGTCGGAGATCGTGCTGATGCCGATTCGCGAAACCCCCGACTTTCTGATAGAATAGTAGACTCTTCCGGCCTTCCAAGCCACTTACCTGAGCCACTCACAAGTCGAGCCGCATTTGGATTCTGGTTTTCTGATGCCTTCCTTTTACCTGTCCGCCTTGTGGTACGAAACGTCCGAGTTGGTACTTGGGCATGTCTCCCGTACCGCACGCACCAGATGAGATTCAGAAAACCAGGTAAACTTTGACGAGTCCACAAAATTAAATGGCGAATGCAGGAACTTACCTCAGCTTCCTAGGCGCTGATGTGGAGCTTTACAATTAGGAATGACGCAGAATTTTTTGCTCGTACTGTTCGATCTCTTATACGCCACCCGAGAGGTAGTCGACTTTCAGAGCTCGAGGCGTCACTGGTGCAGAGGAGCCCTCACTATGACAAACCCGGGGACCTACTACAAGTCAGTCAATGCATTCTGGAATTGCATAGCCTATGGCATTTGCGACGAAATGAAACAGAGAACAGTGGGTTACACATACGGTAAGAAAGTTCTTGGGAACAACGTCCAGCGATGAAGTTGATACCACGTGCCATAAGCATGTAGGCAGTTGGAGAGCAAGAAAACGAACACAAGACATCCAGGAGAGCGCATATACTGTACAGCAGCGAAATGTACACACGTTCTCCCTAGGAGCCTTTCTTCATAAACTTTGAAAGAACCTCTTCGGATCCTCGCTTAAAAGCTTCGACACCACGAGCTGGATCCCATACGCGGGATCCTTTGTGAATGTGAGAGATAGCCGGGCCGCCAGCTGAGGAGGGCGGGGCGACGGATGAGTTAACAGGAGGCGGGGATGTAGAAGAAAGGCTTGGACTGCCAGCTCCAACTGATGCCAGCGTGGTTGGTGTTGGCGGAGATAACGGAGAGAAAGTCGAAACATGTCTTGCCGTAGCAGCGGGGGGACTAGCGGTTCCAGTAGATGTCGCCCAGTTACGCCTCGAGCGCTTCTTCATCAAGATCAACTTTTCCACCACCTCCGTTGCGGGTACGAACGTTGTGACTTGTATACCCTCCTCACGCAGGTCCCTAGAGTCCGTTTGCACGCCGAAGGAGCGGTACTTCAGAGTACGGATGCTAGAGCTGCGCGATCGCAATCTCATAACTGTTTTCTTCTCGGAGTCCACCTCATCCTCAACATCTCCATCTTGACTGCTGGTCTCTACCCTGTCTAGTTTGTTCCGAAGACCGAAAGGACTTGAAGAGGGTACAGACCACGGAAACCCGCCAGTATATCTCTGCGGGAAAGGACTGTCCGATGAATAATGTGACTGAAGTGGTGGCGGAAAGCCGACTAAGGGTGATGGCATCGGAGAGCGAAAGGCGGTCTTCCTTTCAGGGGTTGCAGAAACGGGAGGACGAGGGAAAGCAATCAATGGTGACCCTTCATCAGGAAACACCCGCCTCGGGGCCCGCCGTGGTCGTTCCTCCCAGGGAAAAACGCGCTTCACCCTCGCAGGATCCGGAGTTGGAGACCCATCTCCCTCCCTGGTGAAGTTACGATGTTGCCCTTGGCGGCGCGGCATTTCTGGAGTGGCAGCCGTGAGAGGTGGGCTAAAGACTGTATCGGGGGGCGGCCGTGGCTCGGAGGGACTGGGCTCCATCGTGGTCAGTGAGGTGTCAGAAGACGAGGGGGATATCGATGACCAGTCCCATACTTTGGGAAAGTAGGTATCCGTCGAAGCAGATGTATTAACTTTGGGAGGTGTCTCGACAACAGAGTTCCGCATCAGAGGCATCAGAGGTGTCAGAGGTAATTCTGTCCCTCCTGCTTCTGGAATGGAAACAGTCTGAGCAGCCGCCTCTTGGGTGTCGCGCAGAGGCTTATACGGAGCGGAGACATAGCGGAGAGGTGTAGCAGGGAGTGATATCAGTCGTGCATGGGGCGCAGGTGGGATTTCATAGATTCCTGGGGTAGGCAGCGTCGTCCACCTGACGGGAGAGCCCGATGGTAGAGGCAGGATTTGCCCAGGAGGTGTAGATGGCTCTGGCATGGTCGTGGAGGGTTCTGCTGAGACTGGAGTAGATTCGGGCGTTTCCGTGCCGTCTTTCGGCGCTTGTGCCGATTCCTGCTTTCTTTCCCCACGCGTTCGAGGACGAATCAGATCAAAACGCCCCTCAAGAGGCATGGTCCGATATTCCCCTTCACCGTGGGCCCGAGGCGAAGAAATTCCCGCCGCTCCCATACCCTGAAGTGCCGCGCGGCGTAAATCTTCAAGACCCAGTGTTCCACCTGCAACTATGGCGTGTCGAAGGTTTCCTTCATTCCACGCAGAAGTGTATTTGCTAGGCTGGAAAACAGGTTCTGCAGTTTGCGACCGATAATGTCGATCGTATACGCGGTACCAACGGTCTACAAGAGAACCGTAGTCGTAGGCACGCTGCAGAGTAGCAGGGGTTTCGGTAGAAGACTCCACGACCATGACGGTGGATTGTGCAGAAGAGCCTGGCGCACGGTAAGGAATGGAGTGCCAAGGTTTATTAGGGCCGATGAAGTGGACGGCTGATATTTGAGACCCGAAGCGCTGATACGCCGGGGCGTAGCTAAGGTGAGCTAGTCAGGTGACCATTAAAACAGCAAGGCTGGATATGACTGACGTATAAATGGCTGTTGGCGTGGTGTTGTACGTGAAACTGAGTCTGTTCCAGTTGCTGCCTCTCCACTCATTCAAAAGACCCTGATCTGCGCCATCCCAAGTGCCTTTGGTGTTGAGCAGTTCCTGAAGCCCCTTGAACGTGTCTTCGCCGGGTGACAAAACCATCACGCCAGAGTTGAATATATCTGGCCATCCGACATCCGGTACGGCAGAGAACTCGTGATCGAGATGAAAGAGGTGGGATAGAGGGCGGAGAGGAAGTACATCCGCATCTAGAAATATTACTTTGGAGTATTGTGTGAGACGGAAGACATGCAATTTTGTCAGGGCCGTATCTAGGTCCGGGCGGCCTACGAGAGCAACGTTAGTTTGAAAGGAATGTGACTGGATCGTCAAGAGAGTGATAAGACAGCAGGAAACAACGTTGCATGGGCCCATGGTCCAGACGCGGGGAAGAAGTAAGCAGACACATGTGGGGCGATTGAAATGATAATCCGCGGAGAAATGTGGATGACACCCTGGGGAGGGCCCGTAGTGCACAAGATGCAAGAAAAGAGCACACACCAAGCAAAGTCAATGAATCGGTATCAGGCGGAACGATTGTTTCCACACCGATGACCACGTTGAATGCCTTCCTGAGAAGTCTGATGGCGCCGACATCGACAGTCTCTGGTGTAACGAGACACACGGTCTCATATTCAACTGTTTGGTCTAATGGGAGGGATCGATGGACATCTTTCAGTGCAGCGGCGATGGTGAGTGCGCCAGGCAGATACGCGTCGGAAGTGAGTAGCGTGACGAAAGCATAGCTAATGGACATTGTCTAAGATCAAAAGGGACATAAGTTAGTATGACAGCGAAGAGACGTTGCCAGCGATGACGACGACTTGGCGCAAAACATGACTTCTGTCTCGGCAAAACACGTATCAACTTGGGCTGATATACCAAATCAGTAGCGCTTCCTCAAAGTCCAACTAATGAACAAACCATGCGAGATACATCGCTCAGCTTTAATCGTACGCACCCGCTCCACAACCCTGAAAAGAATGCGACCTACTGAACCGAAAAGCCAGAAGCGGTCAAGGGGATGGCCGAGTTCAGTAAGCAGACGAAAAACCTTCACCTTCGTGCTGGCCCCTTATCCACTCTCAGTCGAGGTCGCCATCCACACTATCCTTTACGTTCGCCAGATATACCCCCCAGATCTGTTTGTGAGAAGAAAGAAATATGATATGCCGGTGTTTCAGTCGCGTCACCCTGCTCTTAATGAGTACATTTCCAGTGCAGTCAAGGCCATCGCCGACGAGCTCGTTTCGGTGAGTCGCCGACTTAAACCCTCTCTGTAGAAAAGCAGCTCTAGACTTCCCCGTGTAGGGAAACATCCAGAAAGTGGTAGTCGTGGTAAAAGACAAGGACCAAGTTGCCCTTGAACGATATATTTTTTCGGTAGAAAACATGATAGAAGTTGAAGCTTACAACAGGGACATCAGGTAAGGCACGCCAGTATCCCTAGATTGAGTTGATTCTTACTCCACAAGTGTCCAAGAAGCGATGACGTCTGCGACCCTCAGTCGATATTTCCGTGCATTTTTAGTCAGACTGAGTATGATCGAGTCTCAGCTAGGCACGCTTGAACCCCAAGGTAGTTGCCTCGCGTTATCAATTTGAATGACTTGTACCAACTATGTTATAGACGATGCCTCGTTCGCAATCTTGTTGGAGCTTCGTAATGACAAGGAGGCGCTGATCGGACCCCAAGATGATATGAATCAGGAACCACCACCGTGGGTCCCCGCCGACGAGCAGTATACCACCTTAGGGACACCAGATGCTGCCCAGCTTCATCTTCTGCGAGTTGTTGAAACGGGCATAGTCAGCGTGTGTCTCGTGATATTGAGCCACAGTTACTCACATCCTGACGAATGTCGTAGCTCTCTCTCGCTGTACAGGAATCGGAAGAGAAACTTAAAAGGCTGATGAAACCGACCAAGAGAAGTGAATCCGATCAAGACGGGAAAGAAGGCGACAAACCTGCGTGAATCAGAGATGGTTCTGCCTGTATGTTGTTGGCGCCTTTCTTCGTCAACTGGATTTTAAGCACTATAAGTAACTTAAATGCGGATGACCAATGTGATTCCATGTAAAAGTATGCCAGCGATATGTGCAGCAGTAGAAGAAACATGATAGATCAGTACTAAACGTCCACTCGTATGCGTTGAATAATAGGTATAATTCGTTCCCACTCTTCCATCGCCTACGAATGTCGGAAGTCAGTCCAATGTAAAAAGGGTATGAGACTTACAGATTGATAGAATTCAATCTCCCCGTCAGCAAGGTTGCTCAGCATCTCTTTCATCTCTGCCTCCTTTGAATACTGGAAAATAGTTTGCTCCCTCAGCGTCTCATCGCTGAAGGCATCGGAAGTTTCATGCGCAGTCGTGACTGCATCTTGGAGCTAGATTCCGTAGCAATTTTTAACCTTGGAGGGTAGGGAAAGGACCACATACCTCTTTGATCTTGAGCTCTAATTTCCGCATTTTCTCCACCCGACTTCGGTCATCATCTGCACCACGAATTGCGTCTACCTTATCCTTAAGGTAAGCACTCAGCCCTAATCCCGTACTTCCTGCGTGGCCGGATATCACCGCAGACAGGCGGTCGCGTTCAAGCGTAACACCAGACAAGTAATCAGAAAGTTCCTCAAAATCGAGCTGCTTCTGATCACGCAGCTTCAAAACAGCTCGATTGGCATGGGAATAGGTAAGGAGCGAGTGGAGATGAACGAGGAATGGGTCAGTAGTCGTCTGTGTCTGGCGGGGAAGTGGTGTCATGGCTGGGCTAGAGAAAGATGAGAAGATTGATACCTTGTGGCGAAGGAGCGCGGAAAACTCGAGCAGGGTGTTCGAGAAGTGATTCAGCGGATCTGTAATTCCTGATTCCAGAAATCCGAGGCCCTGAACGGCGACAGCAAGATCATGATAGTCGGCCGTAAGGTCTTCACCGGATTCCAGTTTGCCTCTCGTTTAGCCTCAGAATTCCCCAAGAAGAATGTAAACCCGCCAACTTACCATTTGTCCTGCCACGGATACGATTCCAAATGCGTTCGCTGAGGACTAGACCGTCTTCGAATTTATCAACCGACTCGCGCATTTGTAGGAAGCGCTCGTCAGGCTTGCGGACTCGGGCAAATGCGTTCAAGAGGGTGTCTGAGATGTTATCAATAATTCCTGGCGTGGGCTCAGGACCAGGAGGGTGAGCAAGGTGCTGGTGCATGAAGACATGCTATTACGGAATCACGGTGAGTACGGTTCGAAAAGATGGGAATATCATACCCATTCCGTAGACTCAAAGAAGGCGCGAACAAGCGTGCTGCGTTGCAGGGTAGGATGTCGTACTATCCGCTGCAAAAACCGATGAAGGCTTGTTCAGGTCAGTTCACGAGACTTGACAGCTCTTGAGTGGACCCACTCTAATCGACGGCGCTCCATAAATTCGGGACTGAACCTATCGCCAGTAATATACTCTGAAAGTGATTGAATATTGTGCTTTACGTTCTGGCGTGAAACATACCGAGCCTGTGCTTGTCTGGGAGCGCTGGTACCACGCATGCGGGGAAATCCTTTACCAGGTGATCCCGCAAGAAGACGAAATCTGTGAACCGTCGACGGGATGACGGGTTTGGAGAAGAGAATATTGGAAGATTCGTCTTTGTGCCGGGTGAGCACAGGAAGCACACGAATGGGGACGTCACGGACCTTTGCTGTGACCAAGTAGGATACGTATGCATCCTTTGTCTCTGCGAGCTCTTTCACGGGATCCTTGACCATAGTAATGAGGTATCCTTCCCACTTTGGGTCGTGGGGTCCGCGGGGCTCCTCGATACCAGCCGTGCTCTGCTTGAACCCGGGACCCGTGGGATGTATGCGGGGATCGACATCATAGGGTGCTGAGGCGGATTCCCAAGTAACGCTGTCAAATACGTCCTCCTCGTCGCCGCGCATGGTGTGGGTGTCGTGGTCGAATACGCTGTTGTCTCAGTGACACAAACCCGACCAAGGCGATGGTCGTTGCTCAGCTTGGACGTCGTATTAGCGGGTGGTCATAGCCACGTGACAACCCTGCATTAAGGCTGCGGGTGAGGGCGTTGCACAACAAACCACAACAAACACTTTCTGGATGCGCCAGTATATCCGCCCGCTGCTGCCATTGCTCAGCGTAGTCTCCCTCGCCCTCGCCTATGAAGTCCCCTTCTCGGACTCGGACTACTCCAGGCAGGCCTGCTCGGGCATGTGGGGTGGACCCGAGACCCACATCAACGGTACGTGGTATGCACCTAATCGCGGTCACAAATACTCAGTTTGGTGCCAGTCACATTCGATGCTGGCTCATCTCATGGCCAGGTAGCCATGGTCATATACGAGTGGAAAGACGTCAAGTACCTCGGTAAAGTCACGTCAGAAACTGACGATTCTCTCCCCGTGAGTGACGCCCGTGTTGCTGCGCTCACAGCCCACTCATTACTACTTCATATCAGCAGAAAACCTATGTTTGCACGACCGACGCCGTGAAATCCGGTTTGTGCTCCTACGAGAACATCGGAAAATTCATCTTTGGCACCGAGGACCCAAACGACCACACTCTCGTAACACAGACCAGCTTTTGGACTGCGAGTGTTGCATTCAACCAAACAGGTGTCGCGGAAAGCATTTCTTCACCCTTCTGGGATGACCCTCAAGGCAATCCAAACCCTCCTTCGGAGGACAACACGTCACCCTGGCTCCCCAGGGGCGTCGCACCAGTCGTGGTTCATGTGACTCCGCGCGATGATGATCCCCTAAACCCAATTCCATCGGGGATGCTGGCTTATACATCCCCCATACAATACAAGGTCCGTAAAACGGGATATTATTGCGTAGGCAAGTTAGTTTTTTCAAACAACACGACAGTCGCATCACATACTCTCCCTATAGCTATTGTACCTGTCACAGTGATGATTCCGACTGTCGCCCGCCAAGCTCCAACTGATGTCCCTTTCCATCCAACATACAACGGTGTCGTTCTTTTCAGAAATACCTTTGACGGCAAACTTCCTGCGACTGATTATCCCAAAGTCAACGTAAGTTCTCCTTCTCACCTCCATGAACATACCTGCAGACATCCTATAGTTCTATCTTTTCATGTTTTTTGCATATGCACTATTTGGTTCGGCCTGGGCATACGTCTGCTACAAACACCTTACAGAACTCCTACCTATTCAGGTGCGTGGGCTCATCAATACAGGGATTTCGATCAACTCATCACATATATGCTATGCTATGCAGTATTATCTATCAGGTCTGATCAGTTTTCTCGTCATAGAGATGGTAGCAAATTGGGGTAAGTTATGATCGTTACTTTGGACGGCGATGGTTGCCTAAGAGCTGGCAGTGTACTACAGGTATCTCAACGCACACGACAAGAACATGGCGTCGACTGTTTTCCTTTTTGTCGGTCGGTGTGTACACTCCCTTGGATCAGCTCGTGCTGAACGTTCTTCGCAGTCGCTATACTCGACGCGGGCAGGAATGCTTTGTCATTTTTTATGCTGCTAGTCGTGTCGCTTGGTCTTAGCGTCGTCCGAGAATCCCTGGGCAGGTTAATGTTGAAATGCCAACTCTTGGCTGGGGCACATTTCATCTTTGGAGGTACGTCAATTCGAATACCCGAATTCTCCCGCTTATGGCCATTGAAGTATTATACGCGGTTGGTATCGTCGAACTTCAGCTGGAGTCAACCTCTGCGTTGGTCCTCCTGCTATTCATCATACCCTTGGCGTTTACACTGAGTGGCTTCCTCATGTGGATCCTTTACTCTCTTAACGGTAAGGTATATCCACCTCTGCCCTGCCCACCACAACTATTAACCGCCGTCTTTAGGCACAATGACGCAATTAATCATTCGCAAACAACGGTACAAGTTGACTATGTTCAAGCGATTGTACTACATTCTGCTCGCCACGATCGTCGTGATAGCCATCTTTTTCGTAGTGTCGTCTATGGCGTTTTCCGACCGTTTGGCCGAAGGTACGTTCGTCGGACGATGGATAAGATCGCCTTTGACGCCCGATGGCTTGATAGATTATGCTGCTAAATCTTGGCACGTACGGTGGTGGCTACTTGACGGGTACCTTGCGATACTCTACTTTATTTCGTTTTGGTCGATCGCTTACCTTTGGCGCCCAACCGAGAACAACCGGAGATAAGTACTTTCGTCCTTTGAACAGCATCATACTTACCCGCAGTTCTGATATCTACGCTCGCTATGTCAGACGAGATCGCTCAGGAAGACGAAGATGCTGAGGACTATGATCTCGAAGCACTTCAGGACCGGACTCGAGCTCGGGAAGACGATGAGGTTACTCTCGTCAATAACCGTAGGGAACCTGAGGCGCTCGCGGAGGATCATGTCGTCTTTGAGATTGGCGATGAGGACGCCGGTAGCGACGATGAAGCCGAGAATGCAGCTAAAAAACGACGTGGGGAGCGCAAGTCCGTTGATGAGAATGAGACGACGGACGAGCGGGCCGGCCTCATGGGAGGGAGGCAGCACAAGGATAGAAATGATTAAACCCCCTGTCATTTCATGGCCTCTCTCGATTAGGATCTGTAAAATACATGGACTATCACCCTCTGACCGCCCAACTCTGAGATACGTCCTAAGAGGAATCTCTGACACGACCTGTCGACACCGTATAGAGACGAGCTGCAATGTTCATACTTTGAAGCTCCTGAGAGAGTGCTTTGAATGAGCAAGCCGAGATAACAAGACACCGTCAACAAACCTGGAATAGCAATTTCGCAGCATACGGAATGTATAGTTGTGAACATGCAGTCTTGTTCTTACAAGCACGGCACTGTCACAGATCTCAGTTACATCGCAACGTTTCGGGACGTAGATCATCATACCTCAAAGGTTTGTTTTTTCTGCGACGAGGATGTCAGTATTGTGAAGTCAATCGTTCGGTCAAATTCTACTCACCAAGTTGGCAATCGCGGTGAGACCGCAGCTAACCAGCGAGTTCAGTTTTTTTAACAAAGAAGGAACGACGTCGAAGACTCACATGTCACAAACGTGCAACCGGTAGGCGTCGCTCGCTTCGAACAAGCGCTCCTTCAAGAACGCCGCAACACCATGGGAAATCATACAATCACGTTCCATCTCTCCGAAACGAAGACCACCATCACGACTTCGGCCCTCCACAGGCTGCCTTGTCAGGATCTGCACGGGTCCTCTGGCGCGAGAGTGGATCTTGTCATCCACCATGTGCTTGAGACGTTGATAGTACGTCGGTCCGAGATATATTTGGGCTTGAAGCTTCTTGCCCGTATGGCCATGGTACATGACCTCGAGGCCACGAGATTGGTAGCCTTTCTGGCGAAGGAAGGTCGAGACTGACTCCACCGTAAGATCCGTGAAAGGCGTGGCGTCGCCCTCATTGCCAATAAGAGTGGCAACCTTCGACAGAAGACACTCGACCAAGTGGCCGATAGTCATACGAGACGGAATGGCGTGAGGGTTGATAACCAGGTCCGGTACGATACCCTCTGCGGTAAACGGCATATCCTCTTGACGATACGTGATACCAATCGTACCCTTTTGACCGTGGCGGGAGGCAAACTTGTCCCCGATCTGTGGTATACGCGTAGAGCGCACACGAACCTTGACGAACTTCTGCCCCTCGGAATTGGTAGTGATCAATACTTGATCAACGATACCGTTCTCAGTACTCTTGAGAGGTGTCGAGACGTCCCGTCGTGTGTGTGTCCGCGTCCGCTGTCCCAACTCCTCACTGTCCGGTGGGATTGGTGCCGTCTTTCCGATGATAATATCTTCACCCTTGACGTTTGTTCCGGGTGCGATGAGGCCGTCATCTTCCAATTTATCGTAAGTTCCGTGCTTCATGCGAAGGGTGGTGTCTCGAGTCGGCTTCTCGAACTCTTCCAGTTGTTGGACTCCGCTCTTCTTTTCGAGATCCATGTAGCTGCGGTAGTATATACTCCGGAAGAGACCTCGATCAATAGAACTTTGGTTCATGATGACGGAATCCTCTTGGTTATAACCACTGTAGCAGAGGATAGCAACAATGGCGTTCTGACCAGCAGGGAGTTCACGGAATTTGAGATACTCCATGGAGCGTGTCGTAGCCAGAGGTTTTTGCGGGTAATATAAGATGTTGGCCATCGTGTCCATTCGGACCAAGAAATTAGTGAGGTAGATACCCATAGCTTGTTTACCCATAGCAGATTGGTAGGTGTTACGCGGTGACTGCGGAGGTGTAAGGTCATTATTATACCACGCAGGAGCAGGACGCACCTGGTTGTGATCGGGGAAGGGAATGATACTAGCACAGACACCAAGAATCATACTAGGATGAATCTCGCAGTGAGTCCATGTGTGCGCATTGATTCCCGCCTTCAGTCGTGCTGCGGGGTCAAATTCTCCATCATTCTCATGGGGGTTGATTCCTGCTGATTGTAACCTGGAATTCTCCAAGTCCTCCGGCGTCATGGAAATCATCACTGTTTCTTCCTCCTCGGCATCCAGTAACTCGATTATCCCAGTCTTCACCAGGTGTTCCCATTTGAACTCTTCGCCATCGTCATCGCGGTAGCCCTGGTTAAGCCACTTGATATGCTTCTTCTGCAAGGCGAGCTGCTGGTTTTCGACAATGAAGAGAGGTCGACAAACTCGCCCCGCATCAGTATAGAGACGAAGCTCCCTCTCACGAATGTCACGGACGACCGAAACTTCGGGACTAATGTCATCTTTTCGGCGAAGTTTTTTGATCGTCTTGACAAGGTTGGCGGGATCACGATGCACGCCCATCCAGACACCGTTCACGAAAACCTTTGTGCAAGGCGTCGACGAATGCGCATTCTCTTCTAGTGATTCGAGACCCCATTCTTCCAAGAACTCGATGACGGGGGCAGAATATGAACCGACAGAAATACAGGCCATCAACGCCAAGTTTTTGACGAGACCGCAAGCTTGTCCTTCTGGGGTTTCCGCAGGACAAACCATTCCCCAGTGTGTATTATGCAACTGACGAGGCTTCGCAATCTTTCCCTCCCGTCCAAGCGGGGTGTTACAACGGCGAAGATGGGATAAGGTAGAGGCGTAGGTGTATCGATTGAGCACCTGGGATACGCCAGCTTTCGAAGCCATTGATTTCTTCTGGTCGCCCCAATTACCGGTGGCCAGCGAGTACTTGAGACCGTTGGTGATAGTTTGATGTTTGACGGCCAATGAGAGGTTGAACTCTTTGTGGGTCTCAACGCACTAAAAACAGTTTGAATTCAGGACGGCACACAGCACGCTAGGCCATACCTTCTGAAGATATCGGTAAACATCCCTTGTTAACTTCTTGAATAGCATACGGAAAAGATTGGCGAGCAAGGGTCCAGCTAGGTCGAGGCGCTTCTTGCCGAAGTGATCACGATCATCGAGTTCTCTCCGTTCCAGAGCAGCGAGCAGCAGTCGATGAATCATATAACCGAAGAAATATGCCTTTTTTGATTCCGAACCTTCTGCCATGGAAACATGCGGCAGCATTTCCTTCTGCAAAATCTCTTGCGCGTAACGGATACGACGTTCTCTGGAAAGGCCGGCGGTGGTACCTCGGTTCCCAATAAAGTCGAGAGCTACTTCACGGTCCTGAATGACGAAACCATCGTCGATACAGGGTTTCAGCATCTCAAGCATTTGAGAGTCTTGCATATCATAGCAAATGTGTTCGAGGATATCACGGTCTGAAAGTACTCCAAGCGCACGGAAGACAACCCAGATTGGAATGTCGACGCGAATGTACGGGATTGTGGCCTTCATGGTATTTCCAAGCTAGAAGAGCGTAAATGCAATGTTCGTTAAAGAAGTTTGATACTTACAGATCGTTCTTGGTTACGGTGGAACATCTTCACTTGAAATTGACTAATTGTCTTTCCACCTTTCTCGACAGCACTCCGTATTTCGGCAAGGAAGTTTATAGGAGAAGGTTGGGCTTTCGCGAAGACATATACATGGTTCGTTGCCATGCGTTCTTGTGCAATAAGAACCTTTTCGGACCCATTTATAATGAAATATCCCCCAGAATCGTATGGGCACTCGTTGAGGTCATACAGATCTTGGTGTTGTAGTTCCCTAAGGATGCAAAACGTGGAACGCAGCATGATAGGAACCTACAACAATAGATTACCTCTAGTGGCACGCTCATATACAAAAGCACTTGCCTTGCCAATCCATACTTTTGTCGCATCGTCAGGATTGTCATGTCCCTCAGGCTCCCAGATCACGTCCCCGGGAACACCATCTGCATCTTCGCGACCTAGTAATACTCTCTTCCTCATTTCGATGTACAGCGGGGCGGAGTACGTCAAGTTTCGCAAACGCGCCTCCTGAGGGAAAACAGGGACAACGGAACCGTCTGCTTCCGTGACTGTTGGTCGCGATAAATATATTTGCCCAAACTTGATCTCGTAGCGTCGCGTCATGTCCGATTCGTGACCAGTATGTTGGTCGGCTTGATCGAGTATGAGGTCGGAATTTTCATCAACTAGCTCCTGCATGGTGTTTTGAACGAATTCGTCGAACGAATCCAGTTGTTGCCGAACAAGACCTTTCTGCTCGAAGAAACTGGAAATGACGGTCCAACAGTCTTCCTGGGTTATCTCCTCATACTCCTCTTCCTCGTCATCCATCCCGTAATTTGGGTCATCGTACGAAAACGTGTTTTGAGAAGGATCAATATCTCCAAGAAATGCTTCAGAAGATGTCAGTAACAGAGTTATGTTTATAGATACCTTGGCTCATGGTGTCAGAAACGAGAGCCTTTTACGTGACACAAGCGCACAGCGTGGCTTTGGAGTGTTGCGAAGAACGTTGACAACGGTGATGACGGTAGGAAGGCAAGGTTGAGCGCGTCGTCGACGTCGACGAGCACGAGTAGTAAGCCTTGTTGGTGCTTGTTGGTGCCGTGAGGGATTCAAACTCCGAGGTCTGCCGAACCGGCGGGAAGAGTAACAATGATGACTAATCGAGATTTACTACAAAGGACAGTCACGCAAGAGTCTGTTCATCTTTCCGAGCGCACTACTGGCATATCCTCCCTGTGTCGAAGATCATCAATACATTCATCCAGATCGCTGCGTCTACTCACACCAAAGAGCACTGTATGGTTGAGGTAATGGTAGAGCTCGTACAGGTCAGCTCGTAGATCGTACTGCTCCACAGGTTCGCTTTTCGGCATATTCTTGTGGTAGCTGGAGAAGAATGTGCTCGGGATTCCTCCAAAAATGCGAGCAATGGCGAGGCTTTGCAAAGTTTCAGACTGGGCAACTTGGTTTCGCGTATATCTTACTCACTCGGCTTCATTGTGCCCGAAATATGAGGAAGGGTCGAATATGACTGGTTGTCCGTTGGTGCGATCGACTCCCGTATTCCCACTCTGCCCAGTTTCAAGTCGTCAGGTGTGCGATGAGCTTGTTCGCACAACATACCCAAAGGTCACCATGCAGGAGGACTGGTTCTGTCCTCAATGGACGGAGTAGCCACGGTATGACTCTTCGCAATGAGCGCACCGCCAGACCAATTATTACTAGGCGGAACCTACCTCGATCTTACCTCCTCACCCTTGGCGATCAACTCCGTGCTCCCACGTCTACCTTTGAGCTTGAGTAAAAGATTCTCGATCATGGAACTATAGCATTCCTCCCAGGTTTCAAACCATCCGTTCACCTGCCTGGTAGCCCCGCAGTAGGTCGGAACGTCGAATCCAAAGCCTTTGTTGCCCTTGAATGTGTGGAGCTCAGTCGCCATTCTTTCACCGAGGAGCTCCGCTGATTTCGCCGACAAGGATCCTATGTCCTTATACTCGGAGAGGAAGTAGGGTCTGCCAACCGCCTCGTTCGAATCACCGCTAACCACTCCAGATGCGAATACCCTGGGTGCCAAGCCCGGAGCAGCAGCATGGATGGCCTTGAGGGACTCTGCCTCTCCGATGTATTGCTCCGATTCAGTAACGTTGCCAAGTTTTGCGTAGTATTTGTTCCCCGCGGAGGAAGTAACGATGGGCAGGCTGAAAGTGAACTGTGCGTCGGGCTCTATGTTGTGAAGGTGCGGAAGAAATGTGCTGGTGATGTCTGGCATGGTGGACTTGAAGAGCTAAATCTGACACGACGAAACTCCGGCCCATTTCCCGTCGAGCATGAATTCCCAAACCATTGAGGACAGCCGGCATTCATTGTACATGGTATACCCATAGGTTCGAACCTCGATCAAATGATCATGTCCGGTAAGTTGGCTCACCAACCATTGGCACCCCACTCATGCATCCTTTGTCTCTCTACTCTACTCGAGTCCAATACGATAGCTTTCTGCCCACTCATAGTCCGAATCGTCTGATCGCCTCGCCGCTCCTCCTCATCGCTCAACTTCCTCGTCATCGCTCGAGAAATTCTATCTCACCTTCAAACCCTTTCCCTTAGACTTTCTTGCCTTCTCGAGGTCTAGCCCCGGCTAGTCTCTCACAATACGAACGGGCTTGACAGATATGTTGGCACCAGTTCGCAAGTGAAGCCGCTTCTACATGTTGGGTTGAGACTATATTCCAGACGTGTCTACATAGATACCTTGGACGAATTTCCTTGGTTCTTCACCGGCAATGAATGTCTTCACGGGAAGCGTTCCAGCATTTCTTCAGCAGCCTTGTACTTTGCCCGAGTTTCCGCAATGGTGGTTTCACTAATACCCCAGCCCTCTCCGTTTCCGTTCGGCCCGCTCTCAAAGCCTTTCTGGTAACCGGCTGCTGTCAGATAATCCCGCACGTACTGCTTGTCGAAACTTGGCTGGGGCTTTCCTGGAGAATAACCAGCGAGAGGCCAGTATCGCGACGAGTCGGGAGTAAGTACCTCGTCCACAAGGATTAGCTCTTCTGATCCGTCCGACGAGGGAGCGAGGCCAAACTCAAATTTGGTATCTGCCAGAATCAGACCGCACAACAGGGCATGTGCCGCGGCCGCCTTGTACAGGTCTAGCGCAATCCGGGAAACCCGCGCGTACAGATCCTCACCAATAAGTTGAGCGGCTGGAGTAGGCATGAGGGACATTTCGACAATAGAAAGAGACACCCATATACCTTTCTCTGGAGATATGTTTTCGTCGTGAGCCCCCTGCTCAGCCTTGGTCGATGGTGTGACAACAGGGTCGTCCAGCTTCTCAGACTCCACCATACCCTCTCTCAGACGGATCCCATGCATCGTGCCAGATTTCTTATACTCCGCCCATGCTGAGCCTGATTCGGTCGTACCGTGAGATGTAATGTATGACGATTACTTGAGGACACATCGCACCGGTGAGATAACCCCTGATGATAGCTTCTATGGGGATGACCTTTGCTTTCTTCACGAGCATCGTGCGTCCCTCGAGCTGGTCTCTGTATTTCTTCACCTCTTCCGGCATCCCGTCGATGTCGGCTGTAATGAGGTGATTCGGGACGATATGTTGCAGTTTTCGAAACCAGAACAGGGATATGCTCGTCAGCAGCTTCCCCTTATCTGGAATGCCCTGTAGAAGAGATCGGTCTTTGAGCTGGTTGGCGAAGGATGGAGGGAAGAGAGTCACGAACGTTCTTAAGGATGACATCGTACACTGATATTCTGTCGGTTGCAACAAACAGAAGGCAGTCATCGGATGAAGTGGTGTAGATGTCGCGCACTTTCCCTCTTGAAACCAACGTGAGATCGGGTAGATTGGTGGTGAGCAGCGCGGACGCCATTTGAGGGGCAGACGACAGCGTCTTGAAGAGTGAGGATACATTGCAACGCCGGATGTCTAATGTTTTAAATACAGCATCGGGTCGACACGCTACTTGTCAATTGGTCAACCGGCCGTGTCCGACGAATCCTTTGCCTATGCTACATGTACCGCCTTTGGTCTATACCACCCGTTGAATTTGGAACGATCTACGCGTCATGCCGTCCTTCACGCAAAATGCCGACTGTCAGATGCTCGGGGCCAACCTTGGTGGAAAGTGAGAACCATTTCACCTCGACAAGTGCACACGTACAAATCATACTTCACCAGGTCGTCGATATTCACGAGAGCGGTGGAGGCCAGCTGCCTTGCCTCAACCCACACCCAAACCTGCGAAAAAACGCAAGTTTAGCTGCTGCCGAGCATACTCCTGACAGAACTCACCTTCAATAATGCGCCAAAGTTGCCCGAAGGTATATGTGCAATCGATTCCTGAGTAGTCATTTGCCTCCCAAGCTGCCTCAGAATAGGTAACGCGCTTTTGAACAGATCCAAGCTCGGATCCAACCGACGTCCGATTCCTTCAAGTAAAAGGATAGATATTACCGTGTTGATGAAGTCACCTTCCATCTTCACGTGGTGTTGCCGAACCGCCTTTAGCACGTCCTCTAAAATGTTTGATAGTTTTATTTGACCGAGAGAGAACGTCTTGCGCTTCACGTTCAACACGATATGTTGCATCTTCAGTGCAAACGTTTCCGTGTCGATGGCCATTTCGGGACTCCGACAGCGCTCGACCATCAGTTGGCCAGTATGATAACCGTCAAATTCTGCAACAGCGCGGAAAAGATCAAGGAAGTTTTTCCGATTTGTAGAGTTCAGCGTTGTGACCAAGCCGGCGTCGATAAACACAATTTCTGGGATGTACCCTTGGTTCGAGATGTGCTGTAGCTCGTCCTGCCACTGTTCGGGTGAGTTTTTGAGTTGCGTAAGTTTTGATACTATTGCATCTGACTCGGTGGAGGGTCGAGCAACCGTGTCACTCTCGTTGTGTCTGGAAGCAAGGGCGTTAAACATGTGGCGTACAAAATCACGAGTTGCGAGTGGTCGCGTGAACTTGATCATGATATTTCCCGGGTGAAGATCAGAATGAACGAAGTTGTCCAATAGCAACATGTTCTGGTGAATTTCGTCAGCATGATACCCCAGCTAGTCTTCTCTACATACCAGAAATGCGTCGAGGCCGACGGTAGCAACTTGTTCGTCGAACGGTCCCCCTCCATTTCTCAAGAAAAGCTCCAATGGTACGGCATGTTCGAATTCCTCCACCAGGATATCGGACGTAGAAAAGACTTTAAGGGGACGGGGGAAAGTTACTGGCACATTTCGCGATGCGAAGTTTTGCTCGAAGGTCAGAAGATTCTCGGCCTCGTTGCGAAGATCAAGTTGTTGGTGCATCATTTCGCCGAATACGGTCACCTCCTCAGGAAGAGATAACCATTGCATTCCGGGAAAGAGTGTAATGATGTTGGCAAAGAAAGACATAATCGCGAGATCACGTGCGATCATCTTGGCAACTCGAGGGTGGAGGACCTTCATTGCAACTGATGCAGTGGGAACCGATGGTGGAGGGTCCTGCAGTATGACTGGGGCCAGAGATCCGGCGGCGGACTTGGAATGACGCTTGGGTCCAAGATATGATGGGGGGAGAAGATCTCGTTTAAGAATAGCCTTGTATACCTTGGGAACATGAAGAGAGTATCATGGACGGATGAATACCAGGAACCTACTTGTGCAATTGCACCCGTTCCGATTGGAATTTCGTCGAATTCCTCAAATACATCCTGGAATGGTCTCTGGAAGACTCTTTCTATAACTTCCTTCGTGTATGCTAATGAATGCGGTGTTACCCGCGAATGTGTCGTTCCTAATTTGTCGCAGAGCAAAGACGGGAAAAGGTCGGCGCGAGATGCAGCCCATTGTGCGAGCTAGGGATGATTGATGAAAGTGCATGTGAATCAGTGAGTATAAATCACCTTGATAAACGTCGGACCAGCGGCTTGCATTCTTTTAACGAGAAAATCATACCACCACACAGCACCCCATCGGTCACCTTGCAGTTGCTTATCCGAACTTCCGACCAATAGCATCGGCATAGTGATTATGACAGGTATGAACAAGCAGAATAAGTGTATGAACCGTCTTGCGGTTAGAATGGGTTCCCAGACGAAGTCTTGTAAGAGCCCGATTACCCGGAGGCTGAGTAGGTGTTGAGGTTCTGCCGGTGAGCCGATCATGTCTTGGTCATTGAATCGACGAGCATTATCCCGACTTTCCGGACAAGGAATCAGGGTGGGAGACGAGAAGACGGAAGGTAAATGTAGCCCGGGATCTGGAGAGAGGTAGACAACTATCCCGCCGATGATAGGTGCAAGCCAAAGTGTCCGCCATGCCGTCCATGGACGAGTGCGCAGCCTGAAGTAGGATGGTGGTGAGATAACCCGAAGATGCTGGTTCTCGTTGGTAGCCGTGAAAATACGACGAGTCGCAGTCGCAGTGTTTGCCCGATTGCATGTTGAGAGCGCGCGAAACGATCTGAGGGTAGAAAAACGTGAAGTGTGCCATCGAAAGAGCATAACTGGACAAGTTGCAGAACTGCCACTGGTCGTGCCAGCGAAGCCAGACGACCTCGCAGAAGCAGCTACACGCTGGTCAAGATGCCGAAGAGCGAGACTGCGAGCACCCGAAAGGCTGCTTCGCGCAGTCTCGTGAGGCGTGTAGTAAGCGCAGCTTTATTTGCGAGTGGTCGCGGTAGCGGGTAGGGAACAGCCAGGATGCACACCGGCGGCCACTGGGCCGACTCGCTTAATTAGAGTCCGAGTCCAGTTATACTGTGTATGATCTTCACTAAGTTGGCTCGTTCATTCTCATGAATAACTACATTCTATACGTGGCATCTCATATGCATGTGCTACGAAGTCGTGTGTTGTCGTAAGTATCAGAGAATTAGCTATAACGTGTATTGTTTTGTTTTGCACGACGCTTGGCTCGACACCGAGGACCAACCCACACCGCAAACCAAATCATCGGCGAGGTGGCAAGACATATCCCCGCAAGCAGGATGTAGGTCCATCCCGTTCCAAGAGCTTTCAGTATTAGGTCGATGACCGACACTGTAGCGGCACCCAATGAACACCTCACTAGGTTGTTCTTTACATTTGTGTAGCTTGTTGTTAGCAGGACTCCCTAATTCTAAGCAGGGCGGAAACTTACGCATGCTGTTACAGAAGAGCCATGGGCCGGCAACAAATCAATCAAGAGAGTTTGTACAATATTCATCAATGCAATTCCTGAAATGGCGACTAGAGAGGTAAACAAATTGTCACACCTGGAGCCTGAGACTCCTGAAAAGAACTTACATATTATTTGCAGCACCAGCGGTGCCGCCATGTTGACCTCTTTCTCGAGACACCATCCGTAACCAGCACAACACGTTGTGTATACAATCAAGTGGAACGGAGCCATTCGCATTCTTGCCTGCTCAATCGGGAAGTTTTCATCCTTTGTGACCTGTTCCGCAGAAGCCAGATTTTCTGCGTCCATGTGCGCTTCCCGTACGATCTTTTCCTTCAGTTTCTTGTAATCTCTATCCAGGAGTTTCCCTGTGACCAGGCTACCGATGACCGTTCCTCCACCGATGGCCAGGAAGCATAATCCAGTGTCGGTCTCGTTCAAGAATGGGTACGTCGATTGGAATAGTGTGGAGATGGTGGCGGTCACGGCATAAAATATCGAGTACACAATCCCGTTGAAAATCAAGAGGTTCATGACATCGAGGTACGTTAGTATTCGAAGCAGGTTGGGAAAGGGGGCGGGAGGGGGCATCTCTGCCATCGCTTTCTGCCGTCCGGCCCCGACGATGGAAACAAGGGGTCGATAAATCCTTGATGGGATTATACTGCCATCGCCAACGAGTCTTCGTAGTGTTTCTGGGAGGAAACTATAGGGTGCGTCAGATTCATAGAAGGCGCAGATGATCACGATGAACGTACACCATCATGGCAAGGAAGCATCCAGCAGAGAGAATGCAAAGTAACCAGAATATCCACCTATGTCGGATGAAGAGTAGTGAAGAAATGAAGTTTCTCCGCAAGCTAGACTCACCGCCATCCTACAGTTTGAGCTAGTGCGCCTCCGATGACAGGTCCGAATGTCGGTCCAAACTAGTCCGAATCAGTCAGTCGCTACTTTTGCTCTTGACTTGAACCAATGACATACTTGTGGCCCGAGACTGAATAACCCGTAGAAACCTCCACGCTCAGCGGGAGTCGCGATGTCACCGATGACTCCGGCACCTATCTTGGGTCAACATCGATCACAACAACTCACAAGACATATATTGAACACACCAAGTGCAACCGTGCTCGCAGAGCCAGCTGCTTGAATGCAACGGAGTAACAATAGTAACCAATAGTCCGATGTCGAAACCAAAGCAAGGCCAATGCAAGCCGCACACAGCACCAACAGACATGCAAGAAAGATCAGGCGCCGTCCCAGGCGATCTGCTAACAAACCCCAGAACATAGGAGCTAAATGTGTGGTCGGTTCGTCAGCCTAACAAATAATACGACTCAGGGGGAAGACGTAGCGTACAAACACCCTGCAGGACCATGTACACTGTAACGGTCAAGTTAATGAGCTCGATGGACTTGTTAAACGCAGTAGCTATAGTGGGGATTGCTGGGAGGTATATATTGGCCGTCAAAGGACTAGAGAAACATTGTTATCACTTGAGTTGGGTATTTCACATTGCAGAATCAGACCAACTCGATAACCTTACCTGAATAACGCCGCCAGAGATGCCATGGACACGATGAACCATTTTTCAGAAAGTGTGTATATACTGTATGGCCTGTCCTTTTCCTGTTTGATGCCAGCAACGGACTCCCTGGAAGTGACGAACTCCTTGTTATCCTTATCCATTGCTTCTGGGCCAAACTCGGGACGAGAGAGAGAATGGTTCTTAGGCTCGTGCCAGTGACGTTCAACTCGTTCGACTGCCATTTTGCTTCTTTCGACGTATCAGTTCGAGGAATGGGATAAGAATCGGATACGATCAAATAATTTGATATGGTATCGTTCAACAAGGTCCCTTTTATGTATATCGGCCCTGGGCCACGCGTCATTCAAGCTGCACTCGACGCGGCTCCCGAGGCATGAGAATGGCTATGATTGGCAAGTCAGTAAGATACCGTGTTTACGTGAAAAGTCATCACTCACAAAGGAGTAGTGAGTCATTAATATTGTTTGGCGATGGACACGACAAAGTTGATATCCCGAGGCTACACGTACAAAAACTAGCAGCACTCCAGTCATGGTGAGTTCTCGACGATACCGACTAGACGAATACTGGTGCAAGCGCAATTTGCCGTATCTCGTACCCCGAACGAAACTATGGTTACATTCGCCGATGGAGATAAGTGGGTAAAACTTCATGCACGGAGGTTAGCGGCAGACCTGTCTCCCGGACGACTAGCTCCGAAAGCCCCGGTTCGCCAGGTTTAGCCACGACATTATCTTTCTTCAGCTGAAGGATCTGCTCAGAGGTAATCAGTGATGACCAATATAAAGGGTTGGTGTCATACCTGATCACGAGTTACGGTGAATATGTTGTCGGGTAAATGTTCAAGGACTGCACCCTGCAACATGCCTACGCTGTACGGAATAGATATGATAGGGCGCCACCGACGTGCGTAACGTAGCACTAAGTGGGCGATCTCCTTGTAGGTGAAAACTACGGGCCAGAGTCAGTCGACATGCGAAGGTGAGCAGAATTCTGACTGACTATCTGGTCCCCCTGCCTCGATAACCTTTCCAGCAACCCGTCCCCTAATCTCCGACACCTCGACTATTGCTTGAACTGCGTGGGCCAAGTCACCGACGAACACAGGCTGAAAACGAGTAGTTCCCCCGCCAAATACAGGCATGAAGGGAAGGACATTTGCCAATCCTGCGAGTCTCTGGGACTTCTGAATGAACTCCATAGTCTTTGTGATCTAGGACACTAGCGGAGCTTACCGTGAAGAAGCCGTCTCCCGGTCCAAACACTATACTTGGACGAAAGACGGTGGCATCCGGACAGTGAGAGAAAATAGCCCTCTCCCCAAGTGCTTTAGTCCTCCAATACGGAATGGTGCTGTCGATGTCTGCACCTATGGCGCTGAAGTGGATGAGCTTTGCGCCTACACTAGATGCGGTTTTCGCCACATTCTCCGCACCGACACACTGTATACGCTCGAATTGCTCTGGAGTCCCTCTTAGTAGACCAACAAGGGAAACCACAACGTCGGCATCCTTGAAGGCGGTATTCAGCGACTGGGGGTCTGTAATATCCGCGGGATAGGGTGGAAGAAGGCGGGTGTGGTCTAGGCCTTGTGAGGTCTTCAATGCCTCTTGTACTTTCTCCGGAGAGCGAGATGAGATCTGAACAGAGGAAAGTTGTCGTGGCAGGTTGCCTCCCGCTGCGGTTAGCAAGGCTTTGGCGATGTTGAACCCTAGCGAAATCCGCAAGCGGGGATGAGCGTCTGGAGAACGGAGAATAACCGAGGAGACGAACCCAGGAAACCAGCCCCGCAGATCACTACCTTTTGAGACATACTTTCTCTACAGTATAATGTACACAAAAATCTACAAGCCTTGTACCGCGATGTTCGACCTGGGGATTGCTATCTTCTGGCAAGTGAACGGGGAATTGATTTCGTGACGTAAATGGTGCTTTGCTATCCATGGGAAATTGCGACAGTCATCCAAAGCTTACGCAGGGTCCTTTAATCGAGCACGTACCGTTTCTTCAGACGGTGCTGCACCCAGAAAAATCTAACCTCCTCATCCACACCCCGTTTCAGACGGTATTGTCAGTATCGGTCACAAATTAGATACTGCAAGGGGAATCTGAGATCCAGCACCAATCCACATAGGCGACCTGCTGCGCTGCGCGGATCGGACTGTCTAGCGAGAAAGGAACCCAAAAAGTAAACGGAAATGCTCAGTGTGCACGGCCCTCATAAGCTCGCGGAGAGTAAATACGACCAGAAGAGAGGGACTCACCTAGAATCGACGCTGGCGGAGGGTGGCAGTGTGAATTCAAATTGGCTCCCTTTCCCGTCCCCCCTCACTAGAGTCGATACAGTCGAACGCCGAGAAAATCACAGTCGAGCTCAGTCAGCTACCGATATACCCCATAAAATGAAACGCACTTGCCCGCGTGAGGGAATTCAAACGTGAGTATTGTGGGTCGTTCTTTCGTCCTTCCGAGTCTCGAATTCCGTTCTCGCTTGGCCAGTCAGTTCATTACCAGCCTGCAAGACGAGGTGTACAACCCTTCCCTATATGAGAGGATCACGATGATATACCTCCACCGTCCCGAGGAGTTTGCGATTCGGAGTCTCTTGGCCAACATGGCTCAGGTTGGGCTAGGTAGGATCGCCAGCATACTTATGTCGAGAATAAACGACATACACGGTACGCTCTTTGAAATGTATTCCGAGACTCCCTTTCGGGAACGACAATCACGGCCTACTTGTTCTGACAGGTTACAAGACCTCTTCCAATGATGTTCCATATGATATGTCGCGGCTCGCCACGATGTTGAAGTCACGTGATATGTAAAATCACTGGTACGACTCCCGGAGATCAGTAAGAGAACCGGTTTCTGCAGAAAGCAAGGTCAGACCCGTTACCGGCTATAAACGGCTAGACAAGGCGACCTGAACGTGAATTGGAGCTTGGGCATGCCACACTTTGAAAAAAGGTCGGAATATTATTTGTTTCGTTGCCTAGGTGGACACTCCGACTCGAAACTTGAAGCTTGAGGTGATAGAAGTTTCTCTTCGCACCATGAATCCTCATTTCCGTCTTGGATGGCGGCAGAAGGAATTCCATAATGGTAATGGAATCAGCCAATTGTTGCACCTCCAGCTTGGGAGCCAATCAAATGTAAGCAGCAATGTCTGGTGTGACGGGTCCAAGAACTGACTACCCTGAACTTAACTCCACCATCGACAGACAGGTAGTCTCCCAACCAAAACCAGACAGCGGAGATCCTATCATGCTTCCGACACAACGCGGCCTTTCAAATTAGCAAAATATGTCTTGCATGCCTCCGAAACGTGCAGAGTCTCTCAAAACTGCTTCAGGATGGCTGTTCGACCTATCCCCTTCTCTTCCCTCTACCCTTTCGACCCCACATCTGTTCTTTCGTGCCCGTTCTAAATGACCATTCCTTACGAACAATTATTCTCCTCCAGGAATGCCATTCCAAGCTCATCATATATGAGGCTCCCGAGCTATCAATCGCTTCGTTGCCGAAGGTATCATCCTTACAGGACAACCCGTACCCGATCGTTGTCTAGTACCACGAACATGATGGTATGGAACTCCAGTTAGTACAGAGAAGAGGTCTTATTTCACAGCGAAAGGAACTTGCCGAGGAGGTTGACTTCGAGGCTGACATGCTACTAGCTCACGTTAATGTAATGCCCTCGTTTTCTCTGGTCAGCACGCAACATATATGACTTACGCTCTATGTCTAACTGACCATAACTTAGCCGACGATCCCTGAGGATGATTGGATGGATGGCCTACGTACAGTAGTCTCTCAAATGATCGGCCGAGACAGTGCGCAAATGCGCCTTGGATTCGTCCATTTGGTCATTGTAAGGGTTAACAGTAACTGTACCGTCACCTTGGCTCATTGCGATGTACAGGACTTTGCCCTTATCGTACGTAGTCGACTTCGCCAGCGCGAGCCAGCAGTTTGCTACGAAGCTGCGGCGACGCTCCCTTCCACTACCCTAGGATCGACCATGTAGTATATTCATTCTACCGTTGCGCAGATCCTGATCTTGGTTTGTGCATCCCCATATATGTACTTTCGTCGTCATAATTGAGTTGCTTGTGGTTGTTGCGTTGCTATTCGGCCTATGAGCACGCGCTTTACGACTCGTTTTAAATCAGTCTTGGCAGTCCCTGGAGCCTTTTGGTTGAGAAAAGTGCTTAGAACCACAACCCACCCTTCTCTCTACCCCTACCTCGATCCGGCATCGATGGCCTCTCGGTCTCCTGAACAACCTCACATTCGTTTTGCTTCCAAACTGACGGTGCCGCCGGCGGACCGACAGAGGAAGGTACGCATCATTCTCACGGATCCGGCTATCCCAACGCCAGCTCATAAGCTGGCCAGAGTCACTCCTTTTACCCAAAAGTTGCTCAGGAGAAGGGGCGTTCCCAGCGCCAATCTTCGTTCGATCTGTTCTGGCGGTGGGATACGCTCTCCTCGGTCCCACATGGCCAGGAGGAGCGCAAACACCACCAGCCAAAACGTTTACCAGCTGAGGTATGCCATTAGCCACGTTGTAACCAATCGGTCTCATCGATGATATGATGTGAAACCGTTAGGCTAACCTCGCGGAAAGAGACTGCGCCACCCCGCAGTACATGTACACGCGTCGGAGGTTGATTCTCGCAGACTTTGGATTCGACACACTCTCACGGGCCACCTGCAAACGACCCTGCTTGCCACTGCACGACGTCCTTAAACGCTCGCAAACGTTCCTACAGACGGTGCCCCTCTCGAAATGTTAAATGCACTACCGTTGATACCGTTGGATACGCTTACAAGAGGCTGATGGTTTAGTTAGTGGAAAACTTGCAGCTCTTCAGGCACATGAAGCTCGGGTGTGGGATGTCCATGTCAGCTATGATTGGGATGCTAATGTAACAAACGTACACACAAGAAAGTAGATGAAAGACACTACCGTAATAGTTCTCAGTCCGCATCAGCGACGAGGCCCCCACGCCCCCTTCTGATCCGATCTTCCAAACCTCCCTTACCACCAAACACTTTCTTTTGCTCCTGGCTCAAGAAACTTCCCATACCTTTCGACTTCGCCCTTACTTCGTTTTCGGCTTCCAACTCTGCCTTCTCCTTTGCTGAAAGCTCCAGCAAACGTTTCTGTCGATCGGCCTCTATACTGGAGGCATTGGATTGCATGGCAGCTAACCGCGCTGCACGACCCTCAGCATCGTTGGTAGGTTTCGAGGTCGAGTCCGCCGGATGAGAACGAGATTGTGGTGGTGTCATCCGGGAACGTTTTGCACCGTTATTCACAGGGCTAGGACTTCGTCGCCGCTTCCTTGGGTCATCGGCATACCGACCCACACGCCCCTCATCTTTCGAATACCTCCGCTTATTGTCGTCGGATTCATCGGAGCGGGACCACGTACGAACGCGATCATCTCGGCGCCTATGATGCGAGTCAGGACTGCGGCTTCGGCTCCTTCGTGAACTGTATTCGTTCCTGCGGGTGTCGCGATGAGAGCGGATGGGCGACCGAGAACGACGAGCATGAGGACTAGGTGAATGCCTTAGGTAATCACGGTCATAGCGCTCATATGAACGAGAGCGGCGCCTCCGATGATCATCTACAGGGCTAAGACTCCGTGAGGGCGTCCGTCTCCGTGCATGATGTCCGGTGTCCTTTGGTTTTTCCTTACCCTTCTTGTCCCGCTTCTTGTCCTTGTCCTTATTCTTCTTCGGCTTAATCCCATTTCGTTCCTGCAATTCACGAAAACGAAGGGGATTAGACATCAATGCCTGGTAGGCAGATTGCTCCTGTTGCTTCATCGCAAGTAACGGATCTTCGCGAATTTTCGAGGCGACATCTCGTGCGGTATTGGCATTCTGAACTGCGATGAAGTTCTGGTGGGAAGCTCCCAACTAGGCAGCACGTCAGAAAAAAAGTAAAAACCCAAGATGGTGCATACCTTGGCGTTGTCATCCGCAATCAAGATTTTATCCACTCGCTTCTTTCCAAGGAGGTAATCCTCCAGGTCGTTAGGGTTCTGGTTGCCACCCGTCGCTGGAGTGGTATACATCCATTCTAGTTTCTCGGTCCTTTTCTTTCCTGTTTGCTCCTCTTGGAGGCGCTGAAGTTCCTGCAGCTGGCGCTCCTCCTCCTTCTCCTTGCGTAGCTGATCAAGTTTCTTCTTCTCTTCTAGCTGGAGGAGACATATGTTGGTTGGATGATGAGTAGTAGAGAGAAGCGAATACATACAGCTTTCTTTTCTTCCAACCAGACCCGCTCCTGGTTCTTCAGGAGGAGCGGGTGCCAGGATTTCTTCATGTTCAAGTCTCCGCCACCCATCTTGGCTAGATTCTACGTGGACGGTGTAAATGAGGTTCAGAGTGTGTCGTGGTAATGGTCAACTGTCGAGAACAGATCAGGCAAGCCGCGGTGCCCTGATGACAAACAAGACCAAACATCTTGCTCATCCGTATCTGCCCGTGGCTGCGGTTACTGGCTGGGTTGCACTACTTTATCATACTGATCGATCTCTTGGCCAGGTGTGCACAGTTGATAGTCAGATTCTTGACCTATCGAGGATGCTGCAGGGACGAACTGCGTTTTTTTTTTTTTCTTTTTGCAGACAACGGACCGCCTGGAGTGTTTGTGCTTGTTTGTATCGACCACTCTCCTGAGCCCAGGGCAGTTTCTGGCGGCCATGCGCTCAGCATGACACACAGGCTATAGCACTCACGCACTTCGTACTCGGCCATGCCTGAGACACCAGATACCTACAGCGACACAGCGGCCATGCCGCCTTCGGAACTGGCGTTCGTCTCTATTGTATACGAGTCGGAACCCCGCTGATACATGTCCTGCGACTACAGACCTCCGCGTTCGATATACGCACTTACCCGCAAAGAAATAACGCGCGGAATCGCCAATCGTTTTGTACACTCACGGACATACATTGTTCTCTATCTGGTAATGGTAGCACTGTCGGTCACGACCGTCGCACTCAGCTTGTCTGACGGCTGTCCCGGACTTGCGTTCTACATCCTCGAATTTGTCATCAACACTTCAATGATTCTTGAAGTAGGCGTTCGTTTCGTCGCCTTTGGAAGGGTGAGTTTACCAATCTCTGTGGTCAACATCGAGGAATCTAAATTTGAGCTCAGCAATTCTGGAAATCACCCTACAACGTACTCGATCTCATCCTCACATTGTTTTGCGCAATCACCCTTCTAGTGCTGGCATTTGCGGGCTGTGGTGCCACGAGCAAGGAGGAAGAACTGCTCGACACCCTGTTACTAATAGCTCGTAACGTGCTACAGTTTGGCCGCTTAGCTGCGGTGATGAGACAGTGCGTCTAGATTTTCCGACGTGTTACAAAGGACTGACAGGTTCCCAGGTCTGGCCAGTCGATATTTTCACAGCCGAAGCCTATCGACATATCTGGGATTCGTCGTGCGGGGTATCGTAACCTTGACCTTGACCTTGAAGATGAGGATGAGGATGAAGACGCAGAACTTGGTCGACCGCTTGTGGAGCCAGTGTTGTTTGATGCACAAGAGGATACGCAGCCGAGGAGCATGTCGGATATGCCCCGTGCTGCTCAAGCAGTTCATGAGCGCGATCAGGAAGATATTTGGGCAGAGTTAGGATGAGTGGGATATGGAAAACATGATAAGGCTTCGGGTAGCCTGGTCGCAATGGTTTGGCGCAGTTGGTCGGTTAAGCATATCCGACAAGTGCGTTTACCGTATTGTCCTCCAGCACCTTGTGACGTCTTGGCTACTGCAAGCCGTTCTTTGCAAGCGCGCAATCTAGTATTTGAATACCTGTTGTTGATACTTATGCCTGACGTTCTTCTGCACTGCAAGTGAGCAACACAACATCATTCTTGTTTGCCCAGTTTGGCCCTTATGACCAGTGTTTGCGCGGTACTGTCGTATTTATATGCCCACATGGAATATAATGTAGCCCTCGTTAAGTGTCGATGCTATCCGGTAATCCTACGCAACGGGATAATATTACATGTAGATTATCGATGGAGAAGTGCAGAAACGAATGAACGAGAGGCATGATATCAGATTCAAGTACTGCTGACCATCAGTCCGTCTCTTCCGTGTGGTACCCTGCCCGCCGCATCCCAAATAGACGATGTCTCGCAGCGCCAAGCTCCTTTTCAAGCTTCAATATCTCGACTTGCTGCTCCATCTCACGCCGCTTGAATTCCAAGCCGGCCATGTTCTTGTAGTCGACTTCTTCTTCTTGTGCTTGTTTCGCGGAAACGGCCTTGACTTGCCTGACGAGCGCCTTGCAAGCTTCAGTGACAGCCTTGGCAGCAAGTTCAAGGCGTTCTTGGGTCTTGGACATGAGGTTCGCCTTGACACGAGACGCGGCGACGAGCTGGGCTGTCGCAGCAGCGACCTCGTTGGAGGCGACGATGAGTTGCTCAAGCGAGTGTGTACCGGAGAGCACACCGTCAGCACTTTCGATGAGCAGACTCGTAGCGAACGCGACCGATTTCGCAGCAGAGATGAGACCCTCTGTCCACCTGTTGTTACGCTTGTAGAACTGTTGCACGGAACTGGACCCTTTGCCTTGCGCGACGATCTCTTGCTGAGACTCCGTCGCGGCTTTGATGAGGCGGGCGATGGCGCTCGTGATTGCCATCGCTGCCGAAAGAATTGAGTCGTGTACTTGGAGATCCACGGCGCTGAACCTTGACGAGTCGCGTGGACGAGACATGAGTTCCTGCAGCCTTTGGGTGGCAGCCTCGATAGCCTGGGCTGCATTGAGCATCTCCTGTTCAACGATGTCTCCAATATCCCCATTGGCCTTCGCAAGAGCCCCGCCTTTCGAGCCCTTTGGAACCAAAGTATCAATGGTCTCTGATAAGCGGGTGAGAGCGATTCTGGCTTCGCTGTTGTTGCGCATGGCAACTTCCTTTCGCTGGGCAGGCTGAAGCAAGTCAACCTTGTACGACTGCAAGTTGAGGAAGAATCGTAATCCAACGTCGCCAGCTGTCTTGGCGACGGCGACAATCTTGTCGGAAGCATCGTCGTCATTGGCAAGTCGGGTGATGCCCTTGCAGTTGATGAGAACGTCTGATAGCACCTGAGCGAACTCATTGGCGCCCTTGATCACATCGACGTAGTCACCCCCCACGTCCCCTCCAAGATGAAGGTTGAAGATGGTGGCAAAGTCCGTGGCATTGTTGACGGCCTTTTCGATCATTGACAAGGTATATTCTGGCGTCGAATTGATGTTGCCGGCCTGTGAAGGAGACTCGAGCTCGTAAATTGCATCGTCGACCTTTTGCACGCATGCTTGCAAAATCGAATCTGCGCAGTGGTAAGATAAACACATTGTTGGTCGGTGTATCATGGACGCACCAATGATTTGGTTCAGCTTCTTACGGTTGTCCAAGATAAGGGTGTCGATCTGAGCATTGGTCGTTTCCTCAGAAATATTTTGGTTCTGGCCAAAATGTCAAATCCCATGATGCGGGACGCACAGAATTGCATTTACCTGCTGTGCCTCCGACAACTGCTGAATGGTACTATCCATGCCCTCTTGAAGAATCATGATTTCTTGATCCTTCTCCTCGCGCAAGTGTTCCAAATCTCCACTAGCGTTGTTGAGTTTGACCAACAAATCATCGATTTGAAGTTGTTTCGCCTGCCAACACATCAGTATTTTATGGGACCATAGAAGAGGGCATTACCCTCAAGGAGTCTTCAAGTTCATTCAGTTGGCGGTTATACTTGCTGAGAACACCGGATACTTCGGAACTCTTTGATCGTGCGGCATCTTCCGCCCGTTCGTTGGCAAAGTTTAGCTCGCGACGCAAGCGCTCAAGTTCATCCTTGTGTGATGACTTTTGACGATCGACATCGAAGCGAGCCCGGTCACGCTCACGAATCATGTCTGCGAGCTCCAAGTTCTTTGCCTTCAAGTCCCGCTCCATGCGCTCCATGCGATCGACCGCTTCTTGGGCGGAATTTGCTTTGAGTTGCATCTGCTTGAATTTCGCAAGCATGTCCAGGTGTTCCGTTCTAAGCTGGCTGTAAAGCTTGGCCAGCGCTTCGTACTTGTTCCGCCACAGTGTCACCTGGTCCTGCAACTGCTTGATCAACTCGTCTTTTGAGGCCATTTGCGCGCTAATGTTTGCGGCGCCCGCAGCCAGCTCTCCTTCTAATGCTTTGACACGCTATATTCCAAGACATCAGCTCACCGCGAAGCCAGTAAGAGACAGAAAACCCACATGGTCATACTGTTCAAGCAAGAGTTGGTCCCTCTCATACTGTCCTCTCATGGCGAGCAACTCCCTTTGGTACTCACTCGCCTGCTGAACAGCTTGGTTACTGTATTGCATCATCTGTTGTTGCAAGAGCTGTTCTTGTGCCAGGCGTTCTCGCTCTGCCTGTTCGTGCTGGCGCTGTTCAAATTCATGCTGCTGTTGCGCTTCGCGCTCCAATCTCTGCCGCTCTTCAGCTTCTTGTTGAGCGCGCAAAGCAGCCTGTTGGTCTTCGTACTCCTTGAGCATCCGTGCTTGTTCGCTGACAGCCGTTGCATCTGGAGATGGTACCGGGGGAGGAGCCGGCGTCGCAGTAGACTTTGGCCGTGCCGGGAGCTCCGGAGCATTACCAGAATCGGAAAGGTTGGGTGGTTCCTAGTTTTTATGATGATTAATGGTGTAGGAATGATAAAAGAAGAATTCTGACCTGACCAAGCTTTGGTACATTAATGAGACCAGTCAGATACTTGAGATTGGAACACTCGTAGTAGAATTTGCGTAGATTATAGTGCTGTGCGTTGAAACGTTCGCGCAGTGGCTCCAATGCCTCGTGGTCATTCGTTCCTGGTGAAGGGGATCAATGCCTGCTTTAAAAGGTGATGGAAATCTTACTTCGGTAGAGGGCTCGCAGCATGCTGGTTATAAACCTATAGATACCCCAACTCTCCTTGACAAGTGGTACCAAGGAAGAAATTCGACACTCATTGTTGGCTGAATGCCGGAAGTGTGTAAAGACCATCCTTTGGAAGGACTCGATTTGATCTTGCAGGCCCATAAGATCATTGATAGTCTCATATCTGTGATCCTCTGAGTCATTGAGGTATGCATCAGTTCATGTTTCTTACCCTTCGTTAGGATCGTCGATGCCCTTGAGGGAGATATACTCCTCATACTCAAATAGGCCATTGAATTCCGGGCGTAGACGGTGGAAGCGAAGCTTGGCAAGAATGAATTGAACGTAGGTTCGAATTAAAGATCCGTATCCTAGCATCAGTTTAGATGATTCCGGAACAGGAACGCGGAATGGAACACACCTCGCTGGCCATCACTGGCAACGGTGCGAGCGCAAGTCTCAAGCCATCCAGTCTGTCCGTGAGCTTCCTTAATAGTCTATATTTTTTAGAAAATGAGCGGCAATGAACGCCAATGTATTTTGGGTCGCACACGCACATTAGGGTGACCCTCCTGTAGAACTTTGTGAACTGTGATGAGTGCCTTAAATGTCTGAACTTCATCGGATAATATGGGCTGGACACGTAGGCCACTCCAAAACGATATTGAGCTATGGTAATCCCAGGTGTATACGATACATTCTGTGACAAAGTCAGACCGGAAAATGGGAGTCAAACGTGCCGTGAACGCACTCCGGACGTGTTTCTGCTTTGGGGCGGTCTCGTCTGGGCTGGTAGCTTTCTTTATATTGATTACTAGTTCTTGCTCGGCCTTGTCTTTATCAACTGGGCGGGTGGGATAATGTACCTCGTCACCCCCATCAATGTCGAAGCCAGGACGTTTTCGGTAAGACCTGCAGCGGCGACGTCAACTGGTCTGCAATGCATATGCCTTTGAGGTGCTACTTGCATGTCGTCCAAACGACTTGCTGGCGGATGTTCAATGGAAGGTTTCAACTTGAAGTGATCTGGAGGCTGCGTAGCGGCGCAGTACTACTAGCTTAGTGTAACCGATGTTGCTCGTGGGAACCGGAACTGAACTCATACCACCTCAGCCTCAGCGAGACTAGAGAGGGTAATGCTCTCATTACTTCGTAGCAGGTTCTCCAAAGGTGTATTACCAACATTCAGGTCGGTTCCCCGCTACCAAAGGCCGCGATTACACCGGCCGCTCCACACGGGCGAGTCCCCAGGATCTGCGACATCTAATTATGCTGCGAAGAAATCGTCCTGGTCGAGCCCGACGATCTTGCTTCTGGGTTTCATTCCAATTTTCACTTTTGCCTTGGGGACGTGGCAGCTGCAACGCCTCCAATGGAAGATCAATCTGATCGACGAACTAGAAGAAAAGCTACAGCGCGACCCCATCCTGCTTCCAAAGCGAATAAAGTGCGAGCACATCTCCTCTAGAGCAGCGGGACTCTAAATTGTTGCCGTTCCAAGTGTCTCCGTGATACCAGAATTTACCTTTCGCCGAGTCTTGCTCCGAGGTCATTGGGATCATGCGCATGCAATGCTGCTGGGTCCCCGTGTTCGTGACGGTTCCCATGGCTACCACGTCATCACTCCTTTGGTGAGGATAGACGGTTCTACTGTTCTGGTCGACCGTGGCTTCATCAGCAAGGATTTTGCCAACCACTATGTGGGTGACGAGGAAGGAGAAGTCCAAATCCTAGGCATGCTCCGAACATCGCATCAACGAAATTCGTTTACTCCAGACAACCAGCCCGCAGAGGGTAAGTGGTACTGGGCAGACATTGATTCTATGGCCAATTCGGCGGGAGGAGAAGCCGCCGGAGTCCAGCCTGTCTTTATCGAACAAATCTTTGGTGAGTAACCGTGCAACGCTAGGAAGACTATGTCGAATCCGCCTTTGTAGATGGCCATGCCGGCGATGCAGCTACCTACCTCAGTAAAGGTATACCAGTTGGACGCTCAGCTTCGGTTGATGTGCGCAATGCCCATTTGTCGTATGTGATTACTTGGTATGCACATGTCTCACCGTCATTTGCGCGCCTGATCTCAGTTCGATAGGTATTCATTATCAATCTTCACCGCTGCGATGCTTGGGCGTGTCATTGTGAAGCGAAGGGCGCAGCCAGGACAACCTATGCCCCGACGATAAACTGGACGTGACGTACGTTGTCTTCAGCGGCATCCATGACTGGGGAAGCCACCTTAATCTACGTCCCCGATATCCTTCCATTTCGTAGCTTTGTCGTTCACACTGAACGATTTGACGAATTCTCGTGGACCACAGCCTTGACGCAAGTGAACCCATGTTCGTACGAATGGTAAGTGGCGTGCTGTTCCCAGGCATTGTTGTGCCTTTTGCGACATCTTGCTTTGACAACGGTCGCTCTCTTTAAACTCGGACCATGGAAACACGCCACCCCGAAGAGCGGAGAGCTTATAAAAGGGGTGTTGGTGCATTGGACAACGCATTATCCACTTCCACCATGCCCACTCGTAACTTCTACTTTCCTGGCTCACGCCGCGCCAATTATTCTGAGCTCAGTGCTGCCCCGCTTGATGAATCAACGACCCTCGCACACCAGAGGGATAACGGAACTGACAATGGACACGGAGTGAAGCCGAGGCCGCAAGATCGTCCCAGTTCTGAGGACTATACGATGCTAAATGGCGTTGAAAAGCTGAACCCCACGGCGACGGCAGGTAATAGGCACTTTTTGTAGCTATGGCAAATGAACAAGTACTGACATTGAACGCCTCAGACAAAGCTTACCGGGAAGACGTCGGACTACTCGAGCGTGCCACGCCTCGACAGGAACGAAAACGTCAGACTCAGGCGTCCAGTCTGCCACGTACAGCGACTGTGCGGGCCCCTGCAGATGATATTAATCAATCTTACACTGCGAGGACAACGGCTCAGACTGCCCTCTCGCAAGAAGAACTAGATTTGGACATCCTTCTAAATAGATGTGAGTTGTCACATTTTAGGACGAACAAGTGCTCATCCGGCCGTTAAGTATTTACTGGCCAGCCGTTGCCAGTAAAGAGACGCCGGCCGCGAGCGCTTCCGCCCCCTCCGGTTCCGCTAGTTCCCAAGGAGAAGCCGTCGAAGGCCTCGTTCCTCGAGCGTCTGAACCCTTTTCGTCGTATCAGGAGCCTGTCAACGCCACCTGCTCACAGGGCAATTGTCTGTGTCCCGAGTGAGAATAGTGGGCTTGCCCGTCGTAGATCTCTCGCACGACGAGGGTAGTACTACTGTGCTAGTATTTGAATGTATGTAAACGACCGCACAACTAAACACTTGGCCGTGAGAAGGCCGTCAATGAACGTTTGAACACTTAGTACTGGGTCCCGCCTGTCCTTTCTTGTCCTTCTCGCATGCCATCATGGCAGACTTGTCTGCGTCTGAACCCAACCCTGGGACGTCTCAACCACTGGCATCTTCTCAAATCCAACCTGTTCATATACGTTTCCCCGACCGTTTCCTCACTGCCCGTACACATGGCGATTCCTCGAGGTCGTCTTCTATCAGCTTTACTGCACCTGCACAATCCATGCTGCAGTCAAGGTCACACAGCACCACTGCCATGGATCCGACCGAAGGCAGGCGCCGCGTCCGCTCGTTGGGTCCCGATTCTACGCTGTCTGGCAGCAAATTGTCCAAGAACACTTCTCCACAACATTATGGGTCTCGCAGGAAGAAGAATCCTCCCCAAAGCCAGAGCTCTCCTCTCTCGCCGCTGAAAGTTGACCCATTTCTGTCTGACTTTGAGCCGAATGCCTTCTCAGATGAATACGATCTTTGTGAGTTCTCCGTCACCTTCTCTCTGCAGCCTCTAAATTCGTGGACGGGTTTACCATAGCTCATGAGGGCAAGTGAATACAGTCCGGTACAAACGTTCCCTGAACGTCTTTGACTCATCCAGATCCAAAGATATTGCAAGACGTTCAGCGTGCCCTACACCTTCAGTCACGGCGACGCGAACGCATGTCGCAACAGCTGCATCCTACGTCTGATGAAGTGCCATCCTCGACCGAGACACCCATGAACATGAGCGCATCATACGCCTCTACGTCCACAGCTCCACCCGTCCCACATTCATCTCCTCAGTATTTGCAAGTGGTCAACTTACCGTCCGAGGTGGACTTCAGCCCATCGACTCGATCCGTACCTCTTCATCCCGTCCCGCTCTCCTCTAACGGTGGCGCAACCTTGGACTGGACTGGCTCCCAGTCCGAAGACGATAAATTGGACCGGCGCTGGACGATTTCTAGAGGTAAACGGAAGGCCAAGGAAAGAATGCTACCATCCAGCAAGCCCATTGTTGAGAAACAAGAAGCACTATTCACAGGTCTGTCGAACCGATCTTCGAATTCGGGTGCGTGCTCTAATGTTTCACGGTTATAGATAGAATTTCAAGGATCAGAGCCGAAGCATCACCACCGACGGTTCGCAAGGCAGCCATTGTCAGCGAACAGCTAGGGCGACGATACAATATCTTATATGCCTCTGTGGCTAGTGGGGATCCTGTGAGTCTTGCGGAAATAGCTCGCTGGCATGCTGGGTTGGGAGCAGATACACGGGCATGGTTCGATAATGCTGAGCCCCTGACTTGGCTGAAACACCTACTAGACCGACATGGAAAACGGCGATCACAATGGCACGTGTCTGCGCTCATCGTAGAAGAGTACATTAGGTTCAAGAAGGGTACTACTTCATCTACGCCTCTACCGCAGTCACCGGCTGCGTCGTCTTCACTTGAAACGCCCTCGTTCCAGTACCGGCTCAAATCCCCAGCAAGACGAATCTCTGCTCCCCCATCTGATTCGTCACCTGGTGCTTCCCTCAGCCGAGTTCGTTCATGGGATGGTCATGTATCCTTTGGTCCCCTCGTTGAAAACTCACGTGACTCTCCTGGTAATTCACAAACGCGCGGCGAAGGGAAAGCTAGAGGATGGCGACATACCATTCCCGCTTTCTTCGATTCGGGTAACGCTAATCTTACTCCATCGCCGTATCGTCACCGCAATTCTTCTGGAGGATTGTCGCCGGCGAGTAGTCGTCTCAACTTTCCTGACATTATCCACCGTTTTCGTCGGAATCCTGCGGAAAGCGAGGAGGGTTCCTCACCGTTTGGTTCTCAGTCCGATGACCAGAACGATTCCGCACCAGGTGGACCCTGCAGAAAGAACAAGCGGAAGGATCAATCTCAACCGGAAACAGCTGTAGAGATCACTACCTCGAACGATATACCCGATATGCATGTCACCGCTTCTCTCCCGGCTGATTCTGCCTCTCCCCCGGCGTTCCCAAGTCATCCTGACCATGAAGTTGTCGTACTTCCGGAGGAGACTCCTCCAGATGCTACTCTTTCTCTTTCTCAACCCCTCCCGCATAAGCGTTCGTACCGTAGCACTTCCTTGCCTATCACGCCAAGAGTTCACCAAATGCCGCCGGAATCCAAGAGAGAGCTTGATGAGCGAGATCAACTTGAAGCGGAATATGAGCTAAGATTGAGGTGCGAGCTTCTTATGTAGTTTTTTGATGGTTATTCCCTCATACTACTTAAGGACACTGGAAGAATTGAGGAATCATAATCACAGGCTCCGTCATCGAATGCAGCGAGTTGCTGCCGATGTCCGGGAATACGAACTTGTTCGTTCTAGCGTGATGCCATCACTAGGTATCGCGTGTCGTAGCCTCCCGATGGAGTTACTCGATGCCTTCAGTCACGATCCCTCAGCTGTGACAAGTGGGACCCGTAAACGCCAGGGTTGGAGGGTCGTCGAGGACATACATGCGCGGGTGCTTCGACAACGCGAGATTCTCACGAATTTTCTCTCTGGAGTGAAGACTGATGCCGATGCGGTTTCTATACCGGAAAATGTCCTGGATCACCCAATTTCCGCTCTGATGGAGAAGCTGCAAGCACTTGAAAGAGAGCGAGAACCCCTACGGGGACAAGCTGACGAAGTGTCACGGATGCTGATGGAAGTCAGGGCGTCCCATTCGATTGTCAAAGAAGAATACAACGATGCCCTGTCTTATACATCCGTTGTTTATCCAGAGGTCCATCTCTATCTTCCCCTCACGTTCACCACGCTTACCTAGCGAATCTTTAGCTTTCGCATATCGTTGCATTAGAAGAGAGCTACAGAGATCAGTATCAACAAGTCTGGGAACTTGGCATGGACGCTTTGACTGTCATTCTCGATACGATTACCCCATTCTGGAGAAGCTACGGCAAAATCATAGGGGAAGATATGCAAGATTTTGTAATCATTCCCTGGTACCGAAATGAGTTTACAGGAGAATCCAAGCGCTATCCCATACAATCGGTTCCCCGTCGTTCTCTTCGTCATTGGGTTGCACTTTTCTGCCTCGGTATGCTCATTTTCTTCTTCACGTACTTGCAAGCGCGCGCTGCAATCACATCGGTATGGCATTATCGACTTATATGGATTGACAACCAAGCATTCCGTTGGGCAATTATGCCATTCTTCTGGGTAGTGATATTCATTCAATGGCTCGCACTTACATTCGAGATTTGCATTGTCCTGCTGCACGTTGCTGTCTTTGCGTGGTGGTTGGGATGGTTCGTTGGGATATGTACATGAATACTAGTACTGATCAGATCACCGTGTTCGTCGTTTTGCAACATCTACGTATACTATTATTGTTTATATATCCCACAGATTTGTTACTGATCGTTCACTTTTCTGAGCCCTGTTGTCGGATTGGAATGTCAGGAATTGGGTGGGGCCTCTACAGAGTGTGGTACAGGCCGCGAACTGTCGCCGGTAGACAGCTTGTTCGAAACGGTCACCTCGCTGGGTTGGAAGGTTTCTCCGATTCGCCCACCTTCTACGCAAGGTCGGCAATATCCTGAGTATACAATCAATGTAAGAGTTAGTATGATGTAATGCTCCGCTTACTCCCTCCCATGATCAATGGTACATTGGCTTGACCACACGCAAAACAAGCAATCTTCGGAGGAGCAACCTGATTCTTGGGCTGCGTTTGCCGCTTGCGCTTTGCTGTCGGCGAACCTGGAGGGTCTTGTGCAGACTTACGTGGCGCGGATCTCCGTTTTGGTCTTCCACCTTCTGTTGAAGGTTTGATTGGCTTCATAGCATATGACGGCAAGGCAGCCTGAGACAGCTATATCAGTACGCTTTCAACGTACTATTTTCGCATGCGTACGTTTTGCATTTGGGTGAGTTGCGAACCTTCGGGTAGCCTGTACGCCAAGTATTTCTGTTCAGGCGGTTCCTGCGACGGTGAGAGTGTAAGAAAAACGAGAGTAGTCAGGGATGAAAGAGAATTCGCTACAATTTCCATAAGAATTTTGCGATTTTCTTCCATTTTTTCCTTGGATCCCATCCAGCGCGAAAAAGTGTCCCGGATATATGAGCTTGCCATCTTGAAATGAAATTCAACGACCTGCTTGGGAGGTAACTCTGTTGGAACACTAGTTTCAGACGCAGAAGGATCTTGTGGTAGTATCATGCTAGCGAACGGAACGATGGTGGACACCGTAAGGTCACCGATTGACCCAGGATCGATGAGTGCAGAGACAGACTCGCACGTGGCGGGTCCGCGAGGAAATATCCAACGATCTGAAGGGGCATCTCGGAACTCTATCACAATATCGAACTCCTTGACAGCTGCTTGGTATTGGTATTGCTGTGGCGCTGTAGGTGCTGTCGGAAGGGGGGTACTCGACGAGTCGGTTCCCGGTGCGCTTGATTGTGAGGAAGTGGCGGGAACACCTGTTACTGGAGGAGAACTTGTCAGTGGCTGAATAAGAAGACCAAGAGTCTTAAGCTGATCCGGCGTCGCCCGCCCAGAAGCAGCAAGCTGTAGCAGATTCGCAAGGGTTGAATTTGACATCGCTGCAGTGTTAACCTGAGAAATCAGGCCAGGAGGTACGGGTGAGGCAGAGGATAAGGATGACAACAGTGTATTAGATTCCCCGAGAGATGTAGACGATGAGGATGACGGGGTCTGTAATTGGTGGACTGTCTGCGACAATGGATTTCCTGGCGCTGACTGGTACACAAATGTTGTTGGTTTGGAAACCGTCACGGGAAACGGGCGATAGTGGACTTCGAACACCGTCGTATCCATAAAGAAGTGGGGGCCAATTTGGAGTGTGCATCTGCCGCGGTTATAGATCGTGTGTGGGGGTGGCACGACATCAGGTTGTTTCCCCCCTCTCCCTCGACTTGAGAACTTTGGGAACATTGAACGAAGCCATTTATCCCTCGCTGCGATGATGGTAGTGAGCGATGATCATGCTCTAGCGACTGATTGATCTAACATTGTTTCAATGACTGTAAAATTACAAAGCTGGACGAGGTCAGGCGGGATCGCACATGGATCTATGGATGACTGCTTGCCTTTCCGCGGGTGATTTGAGATCTGAGGGTTCACTATCGCTGCCACCGACCTCCCAGTCGGGGACGTCGCCAACGGGCAGTTTCAGTGCTTGACCGCGAATCATAAGGTGTTTGTTTGGCCCTGTTGTGCGAGACCCTTGGATGTAACGTAAAATATCTCCTTAGATCTCTCCTGAGCATTCATCGCTTGCAAAACATGAGCACGCGTGTTCGTGAGTCTTTCTACCTTGTAATTCTCCTTCATCAAGTGTCCAACACAACACACAGAAAAAGGTGGAACCGTATTTCGTCCAGTTACCAAGGCGCGGCCCCGCGCCGCGGAAATCACTTCAACACAACCATCAGTATTGCAGGACAATCGCGTCTCGCATCCCCCGCGGGAGGCACATAAGACCCCACTTTCAGTTCCTTCCGATAACGCTCCCGCCATCGTCATTTCCCCACCATCCACGGTACTCCCCCAGCTTTCGTTGCAAGACCATGCAATTCCTGCAGCCATTGCAAATACTACCAAGCAGGGCGTTCCAATTGTCATATCCTCTTCCAGACTCACTACACCAGCACAAACAGTTGAATCTCGACCTACGTCTACTATCGAGGAAACTACTGCGTCGGCCGGTCCTTCCCATGCCGAGATTCCGATTGCTGAACAATCTCATTCTCAAAGTAAAAGGAGGTCGCGGTCTGTGTCGCTAGCTACCACTTCTTCAAAGAAGCCTAGAAAGGTGCGGCGACTTACGACTCCAGGGTTTGATGCGGATGCAGACCCTGGCGAGGATCTGGACCCGACGTCCGTCACCATGGCTGCCCTATGCGAAGATACGGGTCAAGGCCGCATAAGCAGCAAAGCCGCACAAATTCTTGACAACCATCTTTCCTGGAAGAAGTCCAATAAGGAGAAACGGGCGAGAATGAGGACGCTGATGGAGGCAAGAAAGTATGGGAGAAATGAGGACGGTGATACCACACAAGTGAGGCGTCCAGAAACTGAATTGGAACAGACCTCAGCCGCCGATGCAACACCTGTGCAGCCATCCATACAGCCAGACTCTAGTCATTCCTCAACCGTCGAGGATACCTCCGGGCAAGGTTTCGACTATTCCCAAAACGTTGCCACTAGTCGATACAATGTTCAAGTCCGAATTGGACCCAATGGGGAGACTATCGTCGACGAAGAGTCTTTGTTTGTTGATCGCAATGCTGAAGAAGATACAACAGAGTACATTCATGTTGAAGAGTCCGACGTCACAAAGTTTACCAATTCTGCCACATACTCGAAACGGTTCCGTGGATCACGCTGGAGTGCCGAGGAGACCGAGTTATTTTACGATGTAAGCTGGTTTTGCATGGTCGCCTGTGCTGAGCTTGACACTTTCAGGCTCTCTCACAGTTCGGCGAGAATTATGAACTCATCTCATACGTGCTGCCTAGTCGGGATCGTAAAGCATGTAAAAACAAGTTCAAAACCGAAGACAAGAAGAATCCTCAGCGTATAAATTACTGTCTGAACAATCGCAAACCGTACGGTCCGTATGCCCCATTGAAGGTCGTTTGTGTGCTTACTCACGCCGAAGCTCAGACATGCAAACCCTATCCCGTATGACCGGGAAGGACTTCAGTGGCCCTGCCCCAGAGATACGAGCCCCTGCAGCGTTGTCGTTGGCAGAGCCACAAAACAATCCGGAAACCAACCGACCTCCAGCTCCGGGACAGAGCGTGGGTTCATCGTCGATTACTGCTGAGCATGTTGAAGAAGTGGTCGGAGACATCTCTAGTTTTGATCCCGAGTGAACAATATCATGCGCTGCTAGGAAAATCACTCTTATTTTGTTACACGGACTTCATATGCGGACATATCAGCCGGGGTAGCTCAGCTGGGAGAGCAACAGACTGAAGATCGTCGTTTTCTGGAGGTCCCGTGTTCAATCCACGGTCCTGGCATCTACTTTTTCTCCGTATTTGTATTCGGACTCGGGAACGTGGATTCTCCCGAGACTGACTGACTTTTTCCAAGACAATCCCAAGCTATGGAGTTCTGAAACTGCGAATCACGCTCGTCGCGCCAGAGTCTCTTTGCATGGGCTCCCCCAACATACATCGCCTAGAAGGCGTACCATGTCACGAGTAAAACAACTACAAGTACATCCCGTCAGTCTCTGACAGTGGTCAGTGACTCAATGGGTAGGTCTGGTGGTCCATTAGAGCGGGGCATGTTCCCTCGACTCCCCACGAACCGTAAGTCCACCTGCTCGGGCGCAGGTTTCTGGTTTGTGGATCGGGATCACATCGACGGACCACTTGCCTGATCTGGTGTGGGCTTCGTGAAGTTCTGTGGAAGCAGCAGGCTGGCAGATCGACCCCTCACGTGATAGACGCGTCCGTCCTATTTTAATGCGCATTGCGCAGTGCAGGCGAGTTACTCTGACCCATCTCATACTTCCAGACAACCTCAGACATCTTCCAGATCATCATGGCCCCACGTCGTGCTGCTGTGTCCGAAGAGAGCATGCCCCCACCCAGTCGGCCATCGAGTCCTCCAGTGATGGATGATATCGAGGAGGTAAGCTACCAAAGTCCTAACCCCGTCACCATCGACCGGACACTAATTTTTCCAGACGCCCTTCTTCGACAACGTGGACGAACTCCAACAACAGGTGCGATCATACCTCCCGAATCCCCATGATTTTGACCTCTTCAGGGCATAAACGTGCAAGATATTCTCAAACTCAAGGTAAACTGCTTTTTTGTTCTACCTAACGTATCTCACGCGTTTCTCAGGGCGCTGCGATCCACACTATATCAGGAGTTGTAATGACGACGCGTCGGCAACTCCTCAAGATCAAGGTCAGCAGTTTGAGTAGCAAGGGCTTGCACGTCCATCATTTTCACATCGTAGGGCATGTCGGAGGCGAAAGTCGAAAAGATCAAGGTAACAGAGTATATGCTCCTGGACACTCAACCTTATTGTTCCCCCCATTCAGGAAGCCGCACAGAAAATTGCGGTAACTGATTTGTCTTAAACGCGATCCAGGGACTCATTCATGCATATAGGGTTCTTCGTTCGCGACAGGGGTTGAAGTTCAGGATCGTCGAAAGCGTGTGCTCCTGATCAGCACGGGTAGCAAATCTGTAGATTCCATTCTCGGAGGTAGGAAGCTGATCTCGCTTCTCACTCAAAAAATAGTGACTCAGGTGGTCTCGAACAGGCGGAATCATGTCTCAGTCAATAACAGAAGGTAAGTATCTCCTATCGATGGTCATTGATTCTAATGAGATCTTCCTGTGGGAAAGTATATGGCGAGTTCCGCACAGGAAAGACGCAGATGGCGCACACAATGTGCGTGGTAGCCCAGCTCCCACCTGAATTAGGAGGGGCTTCAGGGAAGGTGTGTCGCTTGTGTTTAAGATAACATACTCATCCTACAGTTAATTCAACTAGGTGGCATACATCGACACTGAAGGTATGTGAGGATAGTCCACCCTACTATGCCAAACTCATGGCACTCCAAGGTACCTTTCGTCCTGATCGAATTCGGTCAATTGCGGATCGCTTTGGCGTGGATGGGACGATGGCGTTGGAGAATATTCTTTATGGTGTGTTGGGACACTGTCTGCTTGACTGCTGCTGATAATTTACTTGAAGCACGAGCATTCAATAGTGAACACCAGGTCAAAGTTCCATAGTTTGCCTTCTCCGAGTGCTCATGCTGAATATGCAGATGGAGCTGATAAATGAGTGCTCCCTTCGTTTCGCCGAGGACAAAGACTTCCGGCTTTTAGTACGTCGGCGCTCTGCGTGTTGCATTGTCGTCTGACTTTTGATAGATTGTCGACTCTATCATGGCTCTCTTTAGGGTTGACTACTCCGGAAGAGGGGAGTTGAGTGAAAGACAACAGAAGGTGCGCATATAGTCGAATACACGCCAGAAAAAAAGATGCTCATACATGTGCATGAACACTAGCTTGCTCAGGTAATATTCGTTTGCGCTGAGATACGGAGGATTGTTGTGATCACTGTCTACAGATGCTCTCCAAGCTCACCAAGTTATCCGAGGAGTACAACGTCAGTAGTCTGATCTGTTTTGCTTTTCTTCGTCAACCATCCCTCGGATAGCTTGCAGTGCTTATTACAAATCAAGTGCAATGTACTACCTTGAGTTACCTCTCTTCCCCTCATATTGTCTAACGGTATCTAGCCGACCCCGGAGCAACCATGACTTTCGTGGCTGGCGGTGCCCTAAAACCAATTGGGGGGCACATTCTCTCACATTCTTCGGCAACTCGTATGTTTCTGCGGAAGGGTATGCACGCTAGAAGCATGGAGAAGCAAGTTAACTAATATGCTATGTTTTCGACGTAGGTCGCGCAGAAGAGCGCGTAGCTAAACTGGTTGACAGTCCTGATCGCCCTGAAAGCGAGGCCTCCTATAAGCTGGATGAAGGTGGCTGGACCGATGTCTGAAAACCCTACCTTTCCACGAGCGGTCGCATACCCTTTCTTAATGCTCACTGCTGCCTCTGACCCGATACGCGCAGTAGGCCTACTCATCTAGACCACTTGGCAGAGGCACTTCCACATCCGCGAGCATGATGCCTCCTTTTTGTTTCTTGTCCCTAAAATACACCAATGCACGTGTTTCCTACTCCAGCCTAGTCGTCTTCAAAGTGGACCATGCCTCGAATTGGCATAAGTTGGCAGTGTATCCTTTAGGCGAATACCAAATCAGGTGATCACGCATGTTTCCAGGAACCATCTGATGTGTACGCTGTCGAGTCAACACTCAATTTTGCCACGATGACTACTGTACTTCAGATCCGCAGGGTTGAACATGAACATGTCTCGGAGGTGCCTACTCCAATCAGATGATCCATTTATTTGAGACAGATGCGTAATCTAACTTCCCACAGAAAATTGAGCTCTCACCGGGTGGACCCATGTTATCCAGTCCTGTTTAATCCAAACAAACGAGCGGTAGCATGCGGTACACAGAAGCCTTCCAGAGTCACAGGCACGTTCGTTTCATTTTCTCATAGCACTATGCTCCGCGTATATAAATCATAGTTACCTAGACAGTGGATGGCCTGCAATTCCATCCTTTCACATCAACATGCCGATTGTCACGAGCGCTCTGCTACTCGTTGGCGTAGTTCACGCAACTTTCACCTCGTCGTCCCTCTGCCCTAACATCCAAGTATGCGTTGAATTGCCGTTGCAATACTCCTGTGAAAATACCACTGCGCTCACCAATTCATGCTGCAACGTCGTAAACGGCGGCCTTGTGTTGCAAACCCAATTCTGGGATACTTATACTGGTTTGGAGAGGCTCGGACAATTGCTGCCTCAGGGAAGTTGGGGCATTCATGGCCTATGGCCAGACAACTGCGACGGGTAAGAAAGCATCTCACACATGATTCTCGATTTGCTGATTGTACGCACAAGTTCCTATGACCAGTACTGCGATCTAACGAGACAATACGACCCGGACCCTTCTCCAGCAATTCTTCCTGATGGTACTATCGTCCCTCCTTACAAGGGTCCTAGCGTTAGGACGTTCATCGAAGAATTTCAGCGATTCGATTTATTGAGGTACAGTGAGTACATTACTACGTGCGGTTGGAATGGCCAGCGAGTGATTGTTCACATTCTTAAAAGTGAACACTTTCTGGATCAACCAAGGTGCGCCAAACGATGAGTTCTGGGCGCATGAGGTTTGTGACTGCCCGACTGTGCTCAACTACATTTCACTAACGAAGGTGCATAGTTTTCGAAGCATGCAACGTGCACCTCGACGTTCGATGTTGCTTGCTACGAGCCTGGTTACCAGAAACGTCAAGAAGTGGTCAACTTTTACGAGACTGTAACGAAGGTGTTCCAGAAGTACCCAACCTACGATATGCTAGCTGCGTACGTGTTCGTTCGCGAGGCTCCCATTCCACTGACTGTTTTCCAGAGCCGGTATTCTCCCCTCTAACAAAACAACGTACACCCTAGCGCGCATCACCAATGCTCTGTATTCACAGACGGGTGGAATCCCTTACCTCGGATGCCGCTATAACGGAACTGTACTTGACGAGGTCTGGTACTTCAACCATGTGCTGGGCACGGTAAGTACTCTGGCTGGCGACGCCAGAACCAACTCAGCGTTTCAAATTTTCTACACAGGAACAATACGGGACCTTCAAGCCAGCGAATTCGACCACTCCGTCGACCTGCAACAAAGATAGTATCTGGTACCATGAACGTACACGTGGATCAGAGCGTCGGGTTACCTACTAATTGTAGATAAAAGAGCCATTTGCCATATTTAATGTGACACCAATGAACGCGAAAAGTCATGTGACTGGCACGACGCGACGCGGTGAACAAACATGTAAAAACAATTTCATTGGTCTGTCTATGCGAAACGTCATGATACTTCTACGTCGGTGGTCTTTGGTCACCTTCGTTCCCACCACCATCTACAACCCCGGACATGACTGTTCGACTTGATCTCGACGCGTCCGTGGCAGAATCAAGCACTCGGAGGGCCCTCCTAGACATCTCGCTTGCAGTCGCCAAGTGCAAGAAAATTGTAGTAGTCACTGGCGCCGGCATCTCGTGCTCGTGCGGGATACCGGTAAGTCATCGTCCGGCATTATACCAGCCTTGAAGGCATTAATGTTTCATCAGGATTTCCGCTCGTCAGACGGACTGTATGCGCTCGTCAAGCAGCAACACCCTGACGTCGTATTAAGGGGTCGAGACCTCTTCGACGCGTCGCTGTTTCGCGACAAAACATCAACGGCTGTATTCTATACCTTCATGTCTCAGCTCAAGCAACGCATTGATTCTGCCACGCCCACACCTACACACCGTTTCATCAAGACACTCGATACCAGACAGAAGCTGCTGCGTTCCTACACGCAAAACATCGATGGCTTTGAGGAAAGGGTCGGGCTCCGTAGTAGCTCAAGCCAGGAAAATCCTTCTCGAAAAGGAAAATCGAGATTGAGGGCCGCAGAAGTTCGCAATGTCCAACTGCATGGAGACGTCCACCGTGTCCGCTGTACCCTCTGTTCCTTGGATCTACCTTGTACGGAAGGTTTTCTGCGCGTGTTCAACCAGGGGTTGGCTCCGGAATGTCCGGAGTGCAAGTTACGTTGTAAGTGCTTCGCATTGCGTCGTCTTGAGAGTCGCATTGACCATTGTGTTTTCCTAGCGGAAGCACGCTTAGCTAGGTCAGCTCGACCCCTCAAAGTCGGCAACCTTCGCCCAGCCATTGTGCTATATGATGAAGTTCATCCATTCGGGGACGACATTGGATTGATTCAGACTCAGGACATTGCACGGAAACCTGATATGTTAATCATCATGGGTACATCCCTGAAGGTCCATGGGCTGAAGAGACTCGTGAAAGACTTCGCGAAAGCCGCTCACGCCTCGAAAACATCTACCACAGGTACTCCAAGATCAGCCAAGAACTGGCAGGGAAAGGTCGTCTTCGTGAACAAGACACCACCGGGCAGCGAGTGGGAGGATGTGATCGACTATCATGTTTCCGGGGAAACTGATCGTTGGGTAGAAAGGGTTCTTGAGGATTGGAAAAAGATGCGGCCATCGGATTGGGAGGTTCAACAAACGCTGGATAGTGACGGCGTGTTCAAGGTTGCGAAGGAGTCAGCGTCTGTCCTCACGCAGAAAATGTGTAAGTGTTCGGTCCTCACCTTGGATACTTTATTCATCATGTGTTATAGCCGCATGCAGACGAAAATCATGCATGGAGAACACTCGAGAAGACGAGACCGTGTGTTCATTTACCCCTCCATTCAAGCCAACCTCAAGTGCACCATCGTCGCCTGTCAAACGACGGCAGTCGGGTTGCCACTATTCTGATGTTGAATCAAGTCCACGGAAAAGAAGAGGCGTGTACAAGGGTGCTAGTTGCTTGGAAGGGTCGGAGATGGGAGAAAGACGCCTCCTGTTCCTGGATACGACGAATTCCACCTCGCAGCTCGACAACGCGAAAGCATCTGAACCACAGCCGTCGAGGACATTTAGCCGTCAGTCAAGGACTCGAACATTGCCGAAAGAGCTTTCTGTTAGGACACTCAGGACGAGGAGTGTCACGCGACCGAGTGGGGAGGTGTGGGTGGAGATTAAGAAAACGTAGCTCAAGACATCGTACTAGAATGTAGATTAGCATTGTATTCTAAGTGCAGCGTCTAATGCGTGTCATCTTCGAAACAGTTATCGCTGAACTCAAACTACTTGCCCAGTGGCCGAAACGCGCTGAAAACTTAATAAAATAGCTACATACAAGACTACAAGACTACATTTTCGGAACTTCGTTCCCCGATGGTAGACACCCAAGTTACTCACTAATCAACTCTGACACGCTCC
>JBBPMW010000014.1:11758-49920 GCA_038090535.1 Tylopilus alboater | reverse complement strand
ACGCGTCCACCGAGTCGCAGAAGGCGGAATCCCTCGCCAAACCGTTTGCGAAGCACGCATCGTACGTCCTCGTCGCGTACGTGGATGCGTTCAACGATCCGCTGTGTATCATAAACGCGGAGATGAGGAGGGGCCTCGAGCCTGGGTTGTTCGCCTTGTGTGAGATGGTAGGGGAACATAGCCGGGACGCCCTGATGGTATCCACGCTGGATTCGGGTGGGAAGACGATCATGAAGTCGCTTTGGAGAGAGTACGAGAAACAGCGGTACGTGGGCAAGGGTTGAAAATACTTGTTGGCGTGGACGTTTAGATCGATCCGACGAATCTGACATGTGGCGTATCGAAACATCTGCGATCACATTGGCATCGCCGAGCTGTGAAATGAGAGTGGGATATAATCGTGCGGGAACGCTTTCACAGTGCCTGTCCGCAGTTATTCTGAACAATGATGCGTTGGTATCACTGTCCCTGCACATCTCATTTTTCTCACATGTGGTACGATACCCCAAGACCATAAATATCCCAAGGGCAGCTCCCACAGCCAGGTACATAATAACATCCAATGCACTTCAGGTATTGAAGGGTACCAAACAGGGAAGATGTACATGGCTGAGACGTTCTACCACTATGTGGATCTAGGTTGGCTTGGTAGCCTTGACATACACATCCCGGAAAGTATTCTTCTTCTTAAGTGGTGCTCGATCAGGCGTCCAACCTGCCTTTGCCTTCTCTCCCTTCAACGTCCTCATGAGGTCAAGGAAATCCTCGATTGCTCTGGGAGAAGTCTGGATGTGCACCACGATGCGAGACCCACTGAGCCTGATGGGCTTTTCGAGCGCGGCAGCACGCTCGACGACCTCCCAATACTCCACCCCGATGGTAGACGGGTCGTAAAACAGCTGTCGGCGACCGATCGTCAGACATCATTTTGATAATGAAGACAAACGCTGGGTGACCCACTATGCAAGTTTCAGCGGGACTGAGGATCCCGACTCCAATGTCTTCCAGACCCTGCTGCATGCGCTTGGCAAGCGCATGAACACGAGGAAGAAGTGGAAAGTTGCGGGTGAGCGCATAGGCGGCACAACCGACCAGGTAACCCGTCTGGCGCATTCCGCCGCCAAAAAGCTTCCTGAACCACCGTGCCTTGGTGATGAAGGCCTTTGGGCCGACCAAACATGACCCGATTGGCGCACCTGGCGAACAGTAATAAGCAAAAGCTGGTGGAAAAATAAGATCTTACCAAGGCCCTTGGAAAGGCACAAGCTGACGGAGTCAAAGGGGTCGCAGATTTCTTTCATAGACAGTCCCGTTCCAACAGCGACATGCCAGACCCGAGCACCGTCGAGGTGCATAATAATACCCCGGGCATGTGCATTCTCCGAAATCACGCATACATCCTTCTGAGGAATGATAGTCCCATTCAGGGTATTCTCTAGTGCGATGACCCGCGTCGGCGCGCTGCATATAGCCAGACCGACGTGAGAATCGATTTCGGTCGACCTGGAAATACGCCTTACACGTGCACGTCCGTGCCAGAGACGATACGTGGCTCGATGTCTTCCCATGTCAAGTGGTGACCTAATAACTCGACGTCATATGGCCATGACCTTTTTGTCTTATCTGAACGCACCGTTCTCAGGGAAGATCGGGATGCTGTTGGCTTGCGAATGGAAAGCAGCACCGCCGGCTTCCATCCTATCCCACCATGAGTGCACAAGAGAGTGAGACGATCCCAGATACTTACTGATAGATATGAGCGCGGGCATCGGTGATGACAGAGTGAGGTGGCTGCTGGAGGTGTGTCCGCAGAGCGACCTGGTTCGACATCGTTCCAGAGGGAAAGAAGAGACTAGCTTCCTTGCCGGTTATCTTGGCGATATGCGCCTCGAGAGCAGCGGTGGATTCGTCAAAGTAGACGTCGTCGCCAAGTGAGGCACGAAGTGCATATTCGTTCATCTGCTTCGTCGGGACTGTATAAATGAGACTCAGCTCATGCTCGTCGCGCGATGGATTTCGCAAGCGTGTCCAGTACCTGTGATTGTGTCCGCTGCCGCCGATCGACGGCTTTATTTCAATGACCAGATAGGTATGCTCTTACGAGGGGACTCACAGACGAAGGTTCTCGATATCTCTTCGAGCTTGAGTGCATTGTCGGCTTCTTGACTCTTGGTGAGGATGTCGCACTTGACCTCGTCAAAGAGGTGGGCGAGTCTAAGATCTGCAGACGGCATGAGACAAAACTGAACTGTGCCAATGTCATGACTGGCTGCAGCAGACGAATTTATATACGTGGGCTCGAATGGGGCTGGGAAGGTGCTTCATCTCTTTCGCGGAACTCGGGGGCCACTGGCATAAGGATAAATCGAGGGCCAACCACAGCTGAGCGCCTATAACATGACTTATAATGTCATTGCTCATCGAGGACGACTCGTTACGCGTGGTGGTTTCGTGAAAAGGGACATTATGCAAAAGTCGTATATGCAAACGAGTGAGGCAACTTGGCCAACATGGGTGCAACATGTACGGTAGAAAACAGAGAATAAAGTCCATGCTTCCCACAAATCAACGAAATGTCCTCCGAGACGGCATGGGATAGGAGATGAGGGCATGGACATCCATCGACAACCACCTTCCAGCACTCGTCGTTGCCCTTTCTACTAATCGCGCGCCAGACGTGAGATGGTGAAAACACCGAGAATGACGACAGCGAGTGCGCCTATACTCGCAGGAAGTAATAGGTCCTTGGGGATACCCAACACGAGCGCCTGCTGCGGTGGTACATGGACATGGGGTGGTGAAGCAACAACCGGTGGTTCCGGAGCAGCTTCTGCCTTCTCAGCCGTCTTCACCTCCTCTGGGGGCGTCGTGACCTCGGCAGCCTTGCTTTCCTTGTCAGCCCCTGCATCCTCCCAGTGCTTACCACCTTGGATGAACAATACAACACGATCCGAGCCGGCATCACGTGCAATCTTGACAGCGTCAGCGATATCATTGTCGCTTGTGATCAATACCGTATCCCCATCCGCGTCCGTGTATGACAATGTAAAGTCAGTTGGGTCAGGCTTTTGGTCTGGGTCGCCGCTGTACGAGGTGAAGAATGGGTCGGTGCCAAGCTTTCCGGACACAATCTCACGGAGCATCTCGACACTGTCGTGCCTAGCTTGAAAACGATGCGTCCGGTCACTTGGAGTGCGGAACTTGAAGACATAGGTACCATCGTCGATAGGCACGCTCGAGGCCGCACCCATGATACTGGGAATATTGCGTGCACCTTTCTTGCGCGGGTACGCGTCAAGAACAGACTCGTGGTCATCGTCGATGACAGAGGCAGAGTCATTGGGGTGAACTTCTGGGTAGGGCGATTGCTGAATGCGGGAGAGGTTTTGTGCCGAGATAGAGTGACCGTCCGTGTGGGCGTGCGAGCCTGATACGATGGATTCGGTATCGTCGTGACCGCCAATGGAATCGAAGAAACGACCCCACATTGGACCACCCTCTGCGTCAGCATGTTCGCCGGCTGCTTCAGCGCTCATTGCGTTCATCTACAAGAAGTCAACAAGGGAACACGGTCGATAAAACATGACAGACCTGCTCGAGAGTGGCGTATGTAAGCTTGAGTACGTCAACGATGGCCACTAGCCGTCCGTCAGCTTCCACAACGGGGAGATTGAGGTAGTGACCATCTGCAGACAAAATACATCAGCATAAGTTGGCCCGGGGCTGATCGTACATACTGTGCATTTTCTTGAGTGCGTCATGCACGGTCATAGTAGGAGGTGCAGTGTCGGGATGAGGTGTCATAACCCGAATGACGCTGCAAATCCCAGCATCCAAGCCAGCAGCGATTACCCGGAGGACTACATCCTTGCTGGTGAAGATACCGGCGATCCTGGGGTGCGCACTGTCTGACCCGGGGGTATTTTCCATGACGCAAACGGCTGTCACTCGGCGCTCCTTCATCAGCTTTGCAACTTCACGGACGGTTGTTTTCGGGGTCACTGTCGCTGGCTGCGTGCGCGAGTCCATGACTGTGGTCAGATCGGGCAGCGCGGTCTTTTCACGGAGGGCGTCGACATATGCGAGCATAGCGGCTGCTTGAGGATTTGACGCGACACCGGGGCCGAGCTCTGACTGTACGCCAGCAAGAGCGTTGTAGAGCTTCTCGGATGCGGAAGAGCTACGTTCGACTTTGTTGAGGGCCTCGTGAAATACTCTTGTGATATCGAGCAAACCAACGACATTTCCTTCCTCGTTGCACACGGGCTACCAAAAACGAAGATGAGATGATAAAGACGAACGAACGTGATGACTGACCAAGTGACGAAAGTGTCGTTGAACCATGAGCTGGAGGGCCTCTGTTGCACTGGTTGTGTCACGGGTGACCATGGGACTGCGAGTCATTATATGGCTGACGGGTGTCAAGTGAGGATCAAGACCCTCTGCAGTGACTCTGTATGCCAGGTCCTTGGCGGTGAATATGCCGCTGAGACCTTCCTCGTCGTCGACGACAAGGACACAGTCGGTGCGCTTTGCAGCACATAGCTGACTGGCCTCTGCGACGGTGATGTTATCGGGAACGGTGAGGGCAGGACTTGGTTTGAGGGCCGCGACTGTTCCCTTGGCCACTGGAGGCTTGGCAGTACGTTTACTGCGACCGGACTGGAAGGTGGTCGAGATGGTGCGCTTTCGGGCGAGTTGGGACTCGATTTTCTTGCGGATCGCCTGGAAGGGGAATTAATTGGGAAGAGAATGCAAGAAGAGACGGACCTCGTCGTGCTTTGACTGTTTCTTTCTGGTGTCGGAGTGGGAGGGCGCGGTGGAGAGGTTTGAGGGGGACATGGCGGAGGGGGCGGGGGATGCGGGGCGGTCGATGTGTCTGTGGAGGGCGGGAGAGTGAGTCGGGACTGGTATGCGGGACATTTTGGAGGGAGGAGAGAAACGTCTAACCTTGGCGATCGTCGCGTCGTCGGCGGGCCGTCTCTCAAGAACGAAAACTCCCGGAAATAATATTCCCTCCGCGTCCATTTGTGTGCTCTTGTTTGTCAAAAACAAGAAAATAAAAAATTACTTAACAAAATCTATCTCATAGCATAGCATAGCATGACCAAACGGATTCATTCGACCAACGTTCCGATTCGTTCGTAGCCCGCGTATCGACTCGTCCAGCTCCCCCTTCACTCCCTCCTCGGTTCAATCACGTTCCCCACCCACTTGGTTGCAAACTCCCTCGCCTTGCCCCACAAAGTCCCCACAACGGGCGGCACAGCAGGGTTCGCCAGCGTAGCCGAAATACGTCCGTCAGCATACGCGAACGCCTCCCGTGTAAATGCTGACTGGTAGTATCGCTGGCGCAAAAAGTGCGCATAGACCAGCGGCGTAACCAATGAATTCCGGAACATGAGAGCCCCAAACGCAACGCGCAAGAAGATCAACAGCTCCGCGAACGCCACTAGGCGCATCGCCGGGTCATAGTTCGCTGATACATGGTCAACAGTCCGTCGTTAAACATAGCTACGTCACGTCACGTACATTTCACCCAGAGCTGCAAGCGCTTCGCAAGAGGGTGTGGCTGAGGAGGACCTCCAGCCGTGGCGGGTGGTCCCGGTGGAAGATACTGAGACATCAATGTCGTGCGCGTGAACGTCAGAGCATGGAAGAGCGAAAACACAAAGTAGGGCATCAACGCGACTATACAACACAACTCAGTAACAACGCTTTTGGTCGCCTTGCGCACACAACACTTACAGGCAACTGGCTTGGAGCTCCACCAGAAAAACGCGAGCAAAAAGTATTGGATATTCTGTGCACTCATCTTAGCATATACACCCCTCGAGTCTGCAGACCCACCTCGTCTGTAATTGCTTTTTTCACATACGCGATGTTAGGTTGCGGAGTCTAGAACACTCGAGGTGTGAAAATCAAACACGCGACAAACGACACCCATTCTCACCCCAAGTGATTTGCTGCAAACACACGGAGAATGTCAGTAAAAATGCCACGCCGCAACCACGCGCAACGGGGGCCACTCACTGGCACACGATCGCATAGCTAACAAGGGCACCCAAGAAGCTCGCTGAAGGATACTAGTCAGGCCCCACCCGGAAAACCGAGCGAGTGCACAACATACCTTTGTACCACCACGCAGAGACGGTCGTAAAGGTGATACTCGCAATAAAGTATCGCAATGCTGCCACTAGAAGTAAGAAATGACCACCCGCCCATAGATAGTGCTGTATGTACACGCAACCCATATAGGCACGCAGACAAGTACACGTCAGTAGGTGCCATAGAAGAAAGGAGGGGACATGTATCACCTGAGTCGTCGCCATAAGTGCCGCACGCAATGGATTAGTTCAAGATAGACGAGATAGAAATTTTGGTGCAAGGGTCAGCTAAAACCGGTGGACCGAACCTATGCCTGCTGGTGACTTTAGGGCAGGTTTACACGTAGCCTGTGGACGTCTATGGACGTCGTTGGTACACTTTACTAGTGCTAGCCTAGCTATCCTAATCGGATCTACATAGGTCACCGACTCCACTGCTGTCCCGACGCCTTTGCCTTGTTTCGTTCCTTACCTTTTCTATATATCTCCCTTTCAACCCCCTTCTTCCCCAGCGTTTCTATCCGCCGCCCCTTACTTTGTCTCCTCGCCTTGTCTCTCCCCGAACTCTCCACCACATCCACATCCTCTCCACTCTCCGCGCCCTCCCCAAGGGGCATATCCTCCCACTCCTCCTCGTCCTCCTCCTCGTTCCGTCGTCTTTTCTTCCCCGCACTCGATTTTCCGCCTCCCCCACCTACGTTTATGTTGACACGTGGTGGGACGGCAAAACCGAACGACTTTCCAACCTTGGAAAGATCCAGCGCATTGATGTCGAATATTTTCTTAAGCGAATAGGAGGCGTATGCTTGAAGATAAGACCTGAACCCGTCTCTTGCAGATTGATGCAGGAAGTAGTTCTTTTGTAGCAGTTTTTCCAGCTAGATTTTGTATGGTCTTAAAATACAGCCCGTCGGTGATGCTGTGATGACACACCTGAGTCTGCACGTTGGCGATCCGGTCCACAGGGAATGTGTATTCATTAAGGGGAACTTTTGCATCCTTCAAATACCGCAGGAAACCCAACTCGCTCTCTAGTAAGAACAGTAGGCTCTTCCCGACTTTCCCAGCTCGTGCGGTGCGTCCCACGCGGTGTATGTAGTCTCTTGGGTCGTCTGGGGGATCGTACTGGATGATCCAATCTACACGAGGGATATCAAGTCCACGAGCGGCAACATCGGTACAAAGCAGGATGCCAGATTCTGCATTGATGAACTCGAAAAACGTGTTGGTACGTTTCTGTTGCTTTTGTTTTCCCTAAGTCGCCAACGGTCAACTGGAAGTTCACAGAGTGTCAAAAGAACCATACGTGTAGGTCGAGTACTGGCACATCGATGTAGTTTAGCAGTTCTCCGTGATATTTCACGGAATTACAACTAGAGAAAAAAACGATGACTTTCTTCTTCAAGTTCTTTTTGAGAAAGGTGAATAGAAGGAGGAAACGGCGATCAGACGGGCACACGACATAGCCCTGCGATAACGTCGATACAGTGCTTGTTGCCTCTTCCTTGTCCACATCGATAAGTAGAGGTCCAGGGCGTAGCGATATGCGAGCGAGATCTTGGACTTTTGTGGTCTGCGTCGCAGAAAAAAGCATAGATTGTCGACCGTCTGTCAAGCATGTCAGTTGCACCACAAGTCGAGAATACCGACGTGCAATACCATTTGGAAGAATTGCAATGATCTTCTTCATCTCCTCCTCGAAACCGATCTCCAATATTCGATCTGCTTCGTCGATGACGAGTGCTTTTAGGTTGCGGAAAACAAAGCCTTTGGTGTTCTGTTGTTATGAGTACTCGTTGGTGAACCTAGTTTCACGACTTTTACTGACTTCAAGATGATCGAGTAGTCGACCTGGCGTTGCGACGAGCAGATTAACGCCCTTCTGGAGCTTTTCAGCCTCTGCCCTCCGATTTGCGCCGCCAATGACAATACCAAAGGTCTGTGAGTGGTAGGCCATCAAGTCTTTCACAACGCCGAATATTTGCAACGCCAGCTCTCGTGTGGGGGAAACGACGATGATGCCAGTTCCTATGAACAGAGCGAAAATCCGATCAACATAAACCTTTGTACTGCTCGACAACGGATGCCTACCGTTTCTTGGCTTGAATTTCATTCGATGTAGCAGTTCAACGGCAGGAATCAAGAAGGCAAGCGTCTTTCCTGAGCCAGTTCGTGCAGCTCCAAGGACGTCTTTCCCGGCCAGCAGTGGTGGAATAGCCTTGGCCTGTACGGGTGTCATGGTTTTGAACCCCATGTCGGCGAGCGCTTTGTTCGTCTGTTCTGAGAGTTCGAGGGAAGAGAATGGTTCCCGGTCTGCGACATTTTCCTGGGGAGCTGCTTCGGGAGCAGAGAGCGTTTCTTCCGCCATGAGGGTCGTCGAAAACCAGCAGTGAGTAAGTGTGGAGTATGCTCGATATCCCTTATCGAGCAGTTGTCGGCAACCTCCGCTTTCCTTTGCCTCTATGCACTCGAGTGAGTACCACTTGCCTGCTCTTGCTTAGAGTTCCTATATCTCATCTCCCAGCTCGCAACGTAAAAGTGTTCTCCTACGCTGTTTCAGCGTGTCTCTCCTTGGCACTCGGATTCTATCTAGGAGCGCACTTTGGCGCGAAGAACACGCCTCCGGTCGTACCACTAGAGATCAAGCCAGAACCCAAACCCGAACCGGAGGACAGCGATGATGAAGACGAAGAACTAGCCGACGGTGATCTTTCTTCCGTCAAACCACGAACGATGGAGCCGTGCAAGCTTGTAAGCGCCTGTCGGCATTCGGGCGAAGATCTCTTGTGACGAGAAACTCCACTCAGGTGTTGGTCGTGCGCACGGATTTGAATATGACTCAAGGAAAGATCGCGGCGCAGTACGTGACTGTTTCTTATGTGTTGACGCCTCTCTGAGTTACTTAGGTGTGGGTATGTAATGCCTCTTGGATGAGGGGTTGTTGCGTTGAATCCATAATTTACCAGTCACGCGACCTTGGCATGCTACAAGGCACTCATGAAAACAAACCCAAAGGTAAGTTGACCAGTCCGAGTCGGTCTTCGACACACTCCAACACACATTTAGCTTGTACAACACTGGGAGCGAACAGGGTACGTTTAGTTGACTTGCTTGGCTTCCCTGAAAACAAACATGAGCAGACAAGCAAAAATTGCCCTCAAAGGATCCTCCGAGGAAGAGCTACTAGAGCTGGAGGCGATCGCAAAGAGTCTTAATCTTTGTGCTCGGTCGATACTTGACGCGTATGTTGTATTCTCATGGCGGTATTCGTCTGTTGATGCAGATGCACCCCAGTGGGCGTACACAAATCGCGGCAGGATCGCGTACAGTTCTTGGGATTGGTCCTGGTAGGTTTGCCCCCTTCCAGACCATACTCGTCACCGATGAATAGCTCTGCAGCACCGGTAGACCTTGTAAACCAAGTTACTGGACATCTCAAGCTGTTGTGAATGCCAGGAGATGCAATGTGCTTGTTGGATATACCGTCAAATACAACCTTCCAGTAGGCAAGTGAATAGTCTATGTGCATGATGTCTGCAAAGTAAGTCTAGGATGTGAGGATCGTGTTCCCCTTTTGTTCGGCATCGCCGTCTAACCAACCAGCCCCGAGCTGTTTCCACTGGATGCGTTACCACCCTGCCCAGCGTTGTCTGTCGAATCAACGTCATTCTCATTCGACACGCGTGTTGGATGCACATACCTGAATCCAGTTCGATGAGTGCAGGGTGGTTATCGACTACTGACCCGCCGGGCGCCTCGCCACCAGCTCCCGAGAACGCGCTGCCTTGTGGAACTTTGCTAGTGGTGTTGGTGCCTCCAATGAAGCCGAGCAACGCTTTTCCGTCGGATGCTCCGGAGAGAGCGCTGCCCCCGTTCCCTGCATTCTCTGCCATGGGTGTCAGAGCTGTTGTGAGGCAACGTGATTCTTGTGTGCTTACCAGATGCTAGCTTGATTACCGACAAGCCAGAGAGTCCAGATATGGCGCAGTTCGTGAAGGAGCCTGTGCAACTGCTTGCTCCAGCAGATACGGAGCCACCGGCTGCCTGGCCGCCAACGCCTGAAGTTGCGGAGCCGATGCCGTTGCGTGCGGATATCTCGTCGACGGGTAGGGCGCGCACGGCCGCAATGAGTGCGAATGCGAGGACGAGGTCAGAGCAGGAAGGCATGATAATGGGCGGTGGTCAAGGGAGGGGTTTTGGCACGGCGGGTTTATGAGGCTGGCGTTCTGGTCACGTGGATTGATTTCTTGGACATTGCATCATAGTAGAGTTCGGCATTTCCTACACGTTTCGAGCCTTGTTGAGGACTAACTTGCATGGCGACTACTGTCACCCTCGCCAGAACATATCAGTATTTCTTCCACACCCACCCAAACCGTACTCTCGCTGTCACAGGCGGCACACTCAACGCCTTTGGCGACATCGTCGCTCAGTTCATCCAAAATGCAGTGCGTCCGAGTCTCCATCATTCGCTATTCTTATCGCTCATCCCTCTTTGCCACCAGCGTGCTCAGGATAACCAGCATCGGCCGGGTTGGGACTCCGCACGCACCCTCCGCTTCTTTTGCTTTGGTATCGGCATAAGTATGTACTATGCTTTCCCTGTTGGAAGTAAACCTTGAACCCGCTCCTTCCGAGGCCCCATACTGGGCAGGTGGAACCTTTTCCTCGAACGCAGGTTTCCTCTTCGCAGACGGCGCACGCACAGAGTCAGCTTCAAGGCCTTATCAAAGAGAGTTGCCTCAGATCAATTCATCATGTGAGTTTGCGATCCATCTACTTTTCACCACCATCTGATCATCACACTTGTTCAGGGCACCGCTGGGCGTATGTCCTCGAGTTTCTTTGCCATTGTCGGTTTCTAACCATGCTCACTTTCCGCACAGCTCGCAATGTTTATCGGTTCTATTGGTGTCATGGAAGGCCGAACTCAGAATCAAATACAAGACAAATATGCTGACATGTACACCACTGCTTTGCTAACCAACTGGAAAATCTGGCCATTAGCACAGGTACACTTCTTCGGACGTCGCATCGCGTCGCATCTGACGTCCCCGCAGTTAATAAATTTCCGGTTTATGCCTTTACCATATAGAATACCATTCCAGTCTGCATGTGGTGTATTTTGGACGCTTTACCTCTCCATTCTCAATGCCAAGTATGCCTTCTGGTTGATCCCTTAAAAAACTCATCTGACCTTTCCCCTCAGGGAAGATGAAAAGCAAGATAGAGAAGCCGCCCTGCGGTAAATACAGCGCTGCATATCCAGACCGTCCGGTTTGATCCTTGTCCTCTTTTTCAACATATCACTACAGATACCTGCAGCTTTCACTAGTGTAACCTAGATTTTGGTTCCTTTCCTTTCCGACTACTCTTAGGGTTCTTGTTCTTTCCAAGCAGGACACTGATAACACATACATATTGCGAAGGTACATGCATAAACCTTACTTCCCATCACGTTTGCCCATACTTGGGTTTGAAGAAGGCAGGTGGAAGTTTCGCCAACACATCCACCAGAGGTCTTTCCACAAGGAGCATCTCTCCTGGGCCCACAAAATCCAGTGCGAGAATCGGGCGATAGTGTGTAACCATCCGCAAATTTCGCGCGTCATATGCGCTATTTTGAAGGTCTGGGCGCGGGGCAAGGGTTGGCATTCCCTGATGCTCTTGTGGGGGATGCCTTGCCTCGGATTTTCGACGTTTTCGTGGCTCTGCATATTTTCCCAGCCAGTCAAGCTTGAGCTTGCATAGCCAGGAATTACCCCAGACGATGGCTTCTTTTTGAGGGAACCTGGTGGAGCGTGGACCAGGGTGTTTTTGCGGAAGGTCGATCATCTCGACGTCACTGTTTACTAGAGCCGATGGAGGTGGAGTCGAGCTAGGCTCAAACGTGACGCCTAGGATGGGATCTGGCGTATTAAGCAGTTGTTTGGGGATACGTGAGTTGAGGTCATGGGCCCATACGGGGACTTCACTACGTTCGACATCAAAGATGTGTATAGTGTTATTCGGAAGGACGATCATAAGGATCTGTGGTTTTTCCGGGATGAAGGTCAGCACGTTTGGTGGGTGAGGTAATGAGGGTAAAGTCCTGTGATACTACAGACTCGGATTAGCGGCACTATTTGGTAGCACGAAGCCCACACGTGCCTGAATCGAGTCAAGATTGAACACGAACGTCCGACACAGTTCGTCCGACGTCGCGAGCCATTGCCCATCGGGGCTTACAGCCATGCGTACCACAGATGGTGGACCGTCCGATTGAGGTAACTTGCCGTCCTCGTCGCCTGCATCTTGCACATGACTTCTACTCGATCCACGAACCAGCCGACCACCGCTAAGAGGGACCAGTTTTCCGTGCTGGTCGAACCGTCTCAATACGGTGGGTTCCTCGGTGCTCAGGTCAATTATGAGAATGGCAGATGTTGATGCTGAGGCTAGGACCATTTTGCTTGAATCGGGCGTGAAGACGAAGTAGCACCCGCCGGTCGAGCGGGGTCCTTTCGAGCTCGAAGGGATGTGTGCCTCTAACACAGCGGCTACTGAGCGAACCCGCCTCGGCTTCATCTCTCCTCTGGGCTGATCGGGGCATTGAAACTTCAGCACTTTTCTCGCATTGAATAAATGTAGACTTACTGTCTTGCACAGTTCGAAAAGCTTTGTTTCGTACAAATCCGAAACAACAAGCCACCGACCGTCGTCCGAAAGAGCGCTTGCTATGAGGTTCGTCTGTACATTGAGTTCCATCTCGAGCACACTTTCCCAGCTCACCCTCAACTCGGGGTCTGTGGAATTATCCCTGCCGTCAAGGATCATCGCTGTACTCGGGATATCGAGCACACGCCAGATATTCAACCCAGTCTCGTGCATGCATAACACAAGCCTTGCGCCTCTAGCTATGGAAACGGTAGAGCTGTATGGAATCCGGCGATAGTACGAGTCTTCGAACGTGGTCGCGGCATTCTTTGCCAGTGGGTTAACGACTCGTGCTGCCACGGTGGATGTCGTCATACTCGCAGGTAGACAAGGTGTCAGGACCACGGACATGTCGAGGCCGCCAGATACGAGAACAGGCGATATAAACGGAGCGCCAGCGGCGGGTTTTCGTCTGTAGGCAGGTAGAAATGGGCTATATGGCGGCCACATCGCCAACGAACGTACGTCGTGCGAATGCATTCGTCGCGAGGCTGACATGATCCATCGACTAGTGGCGGCGCTCAGTGTTGATGATGTGGAACCTGGTGTAGACGAAACATAGGTGAACTGGATTATTTTTTGATCAACACCTGATGTGAAGACAGTTGTTCCGTCTGGTCCAATCGTGAGACAGAGCACATCTGCGCCGTGCGCAGTGAAACTGTGAGTTTGAGTGCATGTTATTGGATCCCAAAATTTGACGGTACCCAGTGAATCGCCCGATATAATCGTTCCATCGCTGCCATTGTGTTAGTTCGTACGAACCGCAGGACAGACGGAAGGGCCCTCACGCAAGTACTCCAACCGTCCAGACAAGTGTCATATCTCCTTTTATTTTGTCGGTCCTCATGCGGTCAGTTGGCCGGCCGGTGCTGATGTCCCATTTCCGCAGGCTGCTATCCGAGCCGCCAGTTACGAGCCACAAATCAGTCCAGCCATATTCTTCGCCGTCGCTATCATCTCCACTTTCGTCCCGGTCATTGCGTTGACTTGCAGAGCCGTTCACCTTTGGCTGGGGTTGTCGGGGTATTGGAGGGCCCCATGCAATGCTGAGGATACGGCATTTGACATGATCGAAGCGGCGGAAATGATGAAGTGTGTCAGCTGAGAGTGAAAGAAGTCGAACGCAGCCATCTTCACATCCCAGCGCCAGCAACGTTGACGCGGGATTTGCTGCCATGCTCCATATAGAGCCCCCCTGAGAGCTGATTGTCCTCTGGAGTCATTGAGTCGAGCTAGATAACTATCCGATGCGAGAGCGACACACCCTCACGGTTTTTCTGACCATGTCCCATTCCAAGAGTTCACTTCCACCACCTGAGCTAAATAGGCGAAGATCTGAAAGGGATGGGGCCGTGTCCGATGGAAATATATCCGGATATCTTATGGTTAATGCCAGGGAGTCAACTTTTGATGGGTGGGGTCCAGGGAGAGTCTGGTCGGTGGATCTGAGTATTGGGATTGTGATGGAGTAAGCAGACCGACCTTGCGATGGTGCCAAGCCTGAGAGGCTTGTGACTCCCAGAGTTCTCCGGTCCACTCGAGCAAGTCTATGTTGCCATTCGCGTGACCGACGACAAGGGTGCCGAATGCTGGACAGCGATCGCGCTCACGCTGTTTGCCCGTTGCCTTGGTCGCGAGAGACGGAAGTGGCAAAGGGGGGAAAGCGAGGGCGGTTATCGGGGAAGGAGAGGCGTCGACGAACCTGCATCGATGAAGTGCAATGGGAGGCGAACTGTCCGACATGGCTCTTATGTCTGCCAGTGCCCGCGAGCAATCATCCGCGACTTTTTTGATGCTTGCCTTTTCAGGATATGTCGTCCATGGTCGAATCACGTGAGATACATAATGTATTTTCGCGCAGTCTAGTGTCACACTTCAAAGCTTCAACCTCAGCCCAAATGTCCATGTTCGGTCGTACCCCTGCTGTGCCTTCGGGAGGCGTCAACCATGAGCGGATTGAGATGGCCATCAACGAGTAAGTTCTTGTACCCGTCGTCATGATCTATTAACTCTCTCCAGGATCGACATGGTCTCGGATGTCTTCAACCGCATTGTCGCGTAGGTTCAACCAAATGACAAGTATGCGATACCACTCAGCACCGCACACAGGTCCTGTCATAACAAGTGCATCAGTCCACGGTATGCTGAGGGTGACCTCAACAAGGGAGAGTGTGTCTGCATAGACCGCTGCGTTGCAAAGTTTTTCGAGGTGAACAAAAAAGTTGGCGAGAAAATGCAGAGTGCAGGAGCCAACGCTCAAGCGACCGGCGCCACCTCGTTTGGGCTATGAGGATTATTTGCAGTGCACGCCTTTGTACGTTGGACGAATTCACCATTATAATCACACACTCACGGAGGCTCGCCCAGTACAGATTCACACTAGACTACGCATACAAACACGGGGTGTACTACCCATCAGCACTACTTGCCAAAGCTGGGGAAGCACTCAGCTAGCGTCTTGGAGTGCTTGTTCTGCGCATGCTCCTCTAACCTGCAATGCACCCATGTAAATTACATCACAATAACTCACTTATCACCATAAAACTCACGCCGGAGCCCGTGTTGTTATCAACTGCAATGTGAAAATTCTATCAGTGACATCGGGTAGCAGATTTGTGTGATGGGGCGCACAAAGGTCTGTCTGCAGGTTAAACAGATGATGTTCTTGGCAGCTTCGTTGACCTTGGTGCGACTGGTCGGACCCTTGTCTGCGTGCTTGCCGGCATTTCGTTCGCGCTTTTGAGCTGCTTTAGCACCCTATCATGGATCGATCGCAAATGAGTGTCCACCGCTCAGCAACGGAAGGTTTCTAAAATCTACGTACGTTACCCATCGGGAAGGAAGAAGACGAAAGCCAAGAGGCTCGTTGATTCCGCCAGGCGTACCACACACCCTTATGTAATCTCGATAAGATAAGATAAAGGACTTCAACTTTTCAGGGTCCAAGTTACAACCGAAACGAAACGAAACTACTGTCTCCTAGGCACATGGAACTTGCTGGAATTCCTTTGGACACTTATCATAATTAATTAATTAATTACTCATTCACTGAAAACATTTCGACAGTCGAGCCTTTGACGCGTGACAGGAAGTAATTTTTCGTCGTTTTCAGGCCCGTGTGACGCGTGACAGACGAATCGAGTGAAATGATACAGTAATCTTGGAACCATCCATCTGTGCGAGAGTTTCAAGTTGCTGAACCACACAGAATTAGCAACATTCATGTATCATGTTTTCACAGGACGACAGTCCACTGCTTTCCCTCACCCGCGATGGATCCAAAGCTCCAAGCAATCATTGAACAAGTCAAAGTGGACGTTCTGACACCCACTCAGCAGGCAGATAACGAAGCACAGTTTAGAGAAGTGTCCAGGAGCTTTGTCAGTGAGTTTTTTCAACATTTCTCTCGTACCATTTCCCACCGTGATAAGCCGATACAATCACAGGTAGGGAAAAGTCAGGACGTCATGCAAAGAAATCCGCGCTCAAGCAACCGCCTATCCAGTACCGACTAAGGAGATGTATGAGTACGCTGTACGAGCATCGATTGGAGACGATGTTTTTCATGAACCTTGCACCTCCGCCCTCGAGAAGCACATGGCACGACTCACGGGAAAGGAAGCCGCTCTCTTTGTGTCCAGCGGGACACTTGGTAACCAATTAGCAATACGAACACACCTATTCCAGCCACCATTTTCAATTCTCACTGATGTCCGGAGTCATGTCAATGTGTATGTTATGGTACCCCTTCCATCCTTAAGTTGCGTTGACGACACGGAACATATTGTAGATACGAGGCAGGTGGTGCTGCCATGCACACCGGAGCTTATCCGATCCCCGTCACACCCTCAAACGGTCTGTTTCTATATAATCTGAGCCTAGCTTTGTATTGACCACTTGAAAGGTCACCACATAACTTTGGAGGACATAAAGGCCAAGGCTGTGCTGGAGTCCGATATCCACGTGTGGGTATCATCTTCAGTCAGATGTCCGTTGATTTATCATTGACTAGTGCGCCAACCCGTCTCATCTGTCTTGAGAATACTCTAAACGGCTTGATCTTTCCCCAAAATGAAATCATTAAAATTTCAAACTTTGCTCGGGAGAACGATATTCTGATGCACCTCGATGGTGCCCGTCTCTGGCATGTGGCCGTTGAGACAGGGATGTCATTGTCAGAGCTCAGTGCTCCCTTTGACTCTGCTAGCCTTTGCCTCAGCAAAGGTCTTGGTGCTCCAATCGGAACCTGCCTTGTCGGGTCAAAGGTATTCATCAACAAGGCTCTCTGGTTCCGCAAAGCTTTCGGTGGGGGGATGCGACAAACTGGAATTCTTGCGGCTTCTGCAGCTTACGCACTTAGCCATAATTTCCCGCAATTACCCCGCGTACATGCACTAGCGAGACGTCTGCAACGGGGGCTGGAGGACCTAGGGATCGGTATATTATTTCCAGCAGAAACGTGCATGGTAAATGAACAATCTTTTGACCACCTTCCTCGCTTACGGATCATTCGTACAGGTATTCTTCGACCCTTCTACCATTGGTGTCGAATATGGAGAGGTCGTGAGACGTGCTGCTGCTCTTCCGGATCCCATTACATTGAGCGGTTCACGACTTGTGGTACACATTCAAACGTCAAGCAAAGCGATCGACGACTTTTTGGAACTTATCGGTGAGCTGAGAGACGAGAAGATAAAGGAAGGTTTCATACCGTCAAGTGTCTACGGAAGTACTTAGAGACAATTTGATCTGTATACTGTAAATTCGGTTTCCGCGAATATGATGCATACAGGTCACGTGCCACAAGCGATCAATGGGTTAAACAGGTGGAACTGACACCGCGGTCGTGGACACTGGACAGCGTGTAGCCCGATCTACTCCAAGGACACACGTACACGAGCCATGTCCAAGTCAGAAAGAGAGGAGGTTATCGCGGGCCTTGTATGTTGCCCAACCACCGCAGTGTTTAGACTCACTGACCGCATTCCAGGCTGCGAGACTCTTCTCAGCCATGCTCGACGACCTTGTGATGGATGCTGCCCTTCAAGGCCATCACGAAATCGCGCGGAGTCGAGTGCCGTGTCAAATATGTCGTACACGGTGAGCTTACTTCATTATCATACCTCAGTCGATTCATACCCTCCCAGCTGTTGTACAGGTAGGATCTGCTGCTCCGCGCTGCTCGTCCAATTTGCTTAACCACCGTATTTTGGACTCGTTTCGCACAGTTCACAGAAACAGTGGACACGCGTTACCTCAGGGGCAGGATGCAGGGAGTATCGAGGCATCGTCATCAGCAGGCAAGGCCCTCCCAAATACCGGAACGAGTACACCAACGACTGTCAAGGACGGCAACATACTTTTCGAGTGCACGATGTGTAAACGTCAGGTCCGTTTAATTTCTATTACGTCGCCTTCTTGTCCCAATATCCACTGTCGTTTCAAGATCGCTTCAAACAGATATGCGCCTCATCTCAGTTCATGTATGGGCATAGGAACCGGTGTACGGCGCGGGGCAGCCCGTGCCACAAATCTCAAAACAAAGTATGATGTCAAGGAAATTATATTACGTTGGCGGACCAACCATTTTCAGGATCCCGATTGACTCTGGGCGGTCTGCATCGCCGTATCTTGGCTCGGAGAATGGTAACATTTCGGACGACAACTCCAACGAGAAAGCGAAAACGAAATCCAAGGGTAAACTTGCTGGTATCTGTCACTCTTAAGGAACCAGATGTATGATCTCATTGTGCCATAGACGAAGCGGATTTCAACCTCAAGCGTAAAAGAGTGAGTCACGCGGTCTGCTCTTCCCGTGGGCTTACTATTCACCTGCAGATGTAGCCCGGTTCACCACAAATATCTCCGGTCAAGAAGCCAAAGAAACAGAAGACGACTGGTACGTCGTCGTATTAGTGTGTTTACTTCAGACTCTCACATGGCTCAGGGTCCCCTGTTTCTCGACTCAAAGCAGGGCTGGACGGCCTTGCGAATCAGGTTCGCTTCGTTCCAATTCTGGTCGTTGACGCGTCTCCATACTGTAATTTCTCCAGGTTTCTTCTTCACAGTCCAAAGTTCCATCCAAGCTACGATCCTCATCTACTGCCTCGTTTTTGGACAGAGAACGGTCTTCCACGCCAGGATCCCAATCCTCAGTTGGTACCCCTGTTGGAGCGTCTACCTCGCCTGCAATCTCGGCAAAGAGTCCTGCTGGGACAGGTCCGCCGAAACGCGGACGCCCGAAAGGCAGCAAGACGGGAATGGGCAGGGGTGCGGCTGCATTAGCGGCACAGATGAAACGACCAAGCCCACCGCGGCCGCCTCCGCCACCTGTCCGAATCGAGCCCGACTACTTGATTGGTGTGTGGGATGACCGACCGTACGCGAACGATACTGACAATGACCGCTAGATGTTGAAGGAGAAGAAACGGGCTCTTCGACGGATACGGATGGATCATGACGATGTATGCTATGTATCAGGGTAGTTAACTTAAGTAGTTAGGCGACAGAGTCTCCCACGCTGAGCAAAAACACTTTGAAGTCGTTTGAGCACCGTCGACGTCGAGTTCGAACATTGCGATTCCACACTCCTTACACGCTCGCAGGACGATTTGAACTTTCTCTCCTTCACGTTCTTTACTTTTTCTTCCATGGCCCACCCACTCGCGGAACTCGGTGGCCGCTCCACAGACTACCTCGCTTCCAGCCATCCAAACTCCCAACCCGCGGACGACTTCAAGTCATACGACGACCTTATCGATCAATATGCAGAGCCTTACACGAGGATATCACGCCATCAGACCTTCAAAGTTCAGACACCACCCGTCGATGGCTCTGAATCCCGCGGCCCATCATATTCCCTCGACTACAAATCCCCGTGTCCAAGTGGCAAGTCCCGTCATGAAGCAGAAGACCCTCCTGGACCCCCTCAGAGCTACCCACCAAAGACCAACCGAGAAAAGTTAGTCGATCACAGGAAATGGTGGCAGAAGGTGATCGCCCTCCTTCCCTCTCCTCATAATTTTGCTTATCATCTCTCTAAGATTCTCCCTGACTCTTGGGCATGCCGGCTCTTCGTAATAACTGTCCTTGTCGAAACGACGATAGACCTCGCCATCGAGGGTGATCTTCTCGTTCGGCTGCAGAATTCTGGAAACGACGCAACCCCACTCAAAATGCCTGTATACCTCAGCGTGTTTGCATTGGCACAGTATGCATCTCCATCCATCCTTCGACCATGTTTTGACGTCAGCACAGCATATTTCAGTTCGTTCTTGCCGTGGATGCAGTGTATGCTCAAAACACCCTGCAATTCATCTGTCTCATGTCAGTCGGTTTGGGAAGACCGCAGCACCTTTTTGACATTTTGTCGTAGATTGTTCAACCTCCTTTTCCTTCTCTATGCCGTCATACAAATCGGAGAAATTCAACACTCAACGACAAACTCGGAAGGCATTATCCACATACCAGTCAGCGTCCTTACGAACATCATTCCAGTGGTCATTTCCGCAGCCGAGATAGCTTACATTGCCCTCGGATGGAAAATCTACAACGAATTCGGGTGGAAGGTATACAAGTTCCTTGGCGCCGATCGTCGCATCAAGAAAATGTATGCTAGCTATCAGATTTTCCACTGTCTCGTCAAGTTCGACCTCTTCTTTTGGGTCGGTTTCTCCGTGCAGTTCCTTTGGCTAGTCCTATCGAAGACCGACTGGGAATACTACGTTACTTGGGCCGCTCTGCCTTTGTCTGTCGTTCTTCTTATCGAGGGTCACTTAGCAGCACGCCACGAGAACAAATGGATGATGGCAACATTCATGTCAGGGTGCATAGGAGCATTAGTGTACTTCATCTACAAGGCAAACTGGCTATCTTTTCTTTTCTTTCTTTCATACTGATTCGTCAAAAGACATACAAACTATTGAAGTATCGCGACACGGACTATGCGCAAGTATGGCATTCGCTTGCTACCTTCTGTGAGCTTGCTCTTGTTTTTTGTCATCAGGGTAGTCCGCACTAAAATATATCCAATAGCTGCGATTGCAATTTTTCTCCTGCTCATAACTATCATTTTCGGGGCGATTGTGATGCGGAATTTCGGCAGAGGACTCAAAGACTCAAGTAAGGAGCGGCTTTCATTTTCTTGCTTTCAAGCAACTGATTATATGTCTGCAAGTTGCGAGAAACAAGGCGCACGCCCGCGGCAACGGATCCAAACAAGTCCATGGCGGGCGTATGAGCATGAATCCCAACCGGATGAGCATTGATTGAAAGCGCACTTTGTCTGATAAATGGACTTGTACTACCTCGCGCTATTTGCCATCTCAATACGGTGGACGTTTCGCCTACATTTCCCGCATGTCCGGAACGTTTTGCATCTGGCTAGTTACTGCGGGCCCCTGGCTCTATTTTTCTTGATTTATACCTATACGTATTGTATATATAAGTACATGCACGCTTGATATGTAGCTGGACTTTATATCCGGACGTGCGGATTAGACCGTACTTCGATCGAATTCGGAAGTGTATGAGAACTACGTGGAACTGAAGCGGCCCAACAACATAGCTTTTCTCTATTCTTCGTCCGAGACGTACAGCTGACTCTTACGCGTTCTCGGAATGTCCCAACGGTGAGGACCCGACATTGCCCAGAGTAACTTAATGAACTGAAATCTCTCCAAAGCTTCCGTGCACCAAATTCGCTGCGTGATCGTTCCGCTTTGCTTGGCGGCCTGACACCTCCCGCCTCGGGACGCTCGTCTCCATATGAACAGCCACTTCATGCACCGTCGGGACACCGCTATGCTGACGATTTGGAGGGCCAGAACGACGAACACCTTGAGGGTTTGTCTGCCAAAGTCAAGCTCCTGAAAGACGTACGTGGTCTCGTGCGGCGTCGTCTCTGTCTGCCAGTGTGGTCGCGGTACTCATACCATCTGCCTTCCAAAGATAACAATCGGCATTGGAAACGAGGTCCGGGAGTCGACCGTTCAGCTCAGCCAGATGGTGCACTTGCCTATTTTCTGTCCTCTCAGTTTTTCGGCTAAGTTTCACTGCTATAGAATGATGCGTTTGCGGAGACGTCAGGTATCCTCGCAGGGACCTTCCGCCGAATGAACAACATGGCTGAGCGGCAAGGTTGTCGGTGGTTGTGGTATATCATCTTCCTAGTCTTCGTCTTTTGGTTCTTTATCATTGTATGGTGGTTTCGACGATGAAGACACGAGCTATGACATGATGTTGAACGTTCGACCTCTAAGTTGGCTCCTTTCAGATTAATGCACGCATCGTAGTTCTTAATACCGCTGACATTATAGCTTGAAAAATATTGCTTTGAATACCACAAATAAATCTCGGCAATCTCCAACAGGGCGGGCACAACGGGCAAGGCTATGGCACATCAAGAAACTTGGCGCATCCAATCTCCCAAATCATTCGTCTCCGGAGGTAGGCCATATCTCGCTGCGAGAAATTAAACACCTCTTCTCCTCGGGACAATGCCTCCAAAAACTGGCATGTGAAGACACCACAGTCATAGCCGTTCTCCTGTTGTGGGGTATCCTGTTGAGGGAACATATGAGTTCACACGTCTCTGAGCAACAGGGATTCTGACATCTGGGCAATGGTTCACCCAACCTGTGAAATCAAATGGTTTCTTCTTCTTGTTCTGATGTTCGAGGTCAAGGTAGTTACGAAGACCCTATCGATAAGATTTAGGTATAGTATTGCAAAAGCGAAAAACGAGGCAACCCAACCTTAAATACCTGATATCGGTCAAGGTTCATGCTGTCGTATGACTCTATCCGTTTCCGACGAAAATTAATGGCGGCGCCGGTCCAATGAGAGTTGTTGTGATTGATGGGAATAAGGATGACATCTTTTGAGAAAATGTCAAGCTAAGAAAATGTTAGAAGCCAGGCGGAAAGGCTAAGAAGTGGTTGTACCTTCTTGGTCCATTTCGCAAGCCTTGCCCGTTCGTACCCCTCGCCCTGCAACTTGGACCAGAAGAAGGTACTGAAGTAATGCACGTTCAATAGTTTCTTTCTTCCATTTGCTCCGGGGCCCCCCTTACAGGCTTCTGAGCGTTCAAGAATCATCGCGCCATAAAAGTTGATAAGCTCGTCATTTAGCCATTGGCACGGCAGCAGACGTGAGAGGTCCTTGTCGCAAACCTGTTCTCGCGCGACCTTCGAGATGACACCTTTCCTGGCCAGGAGTTTATCGACCAGTTTGTCCGTATCCGGAGGCAGAGAGTTGGGGAGAGAAGGGCGGAAACGCCGTTCTATTTCCTCATCCTTCTTGCGCGCCTCTTGACGAAGCAAGTCGTGGGGCGAGAAAGGCTTCGCTAGCGGACTGGTATTAAGGCAAAAAACACACACATCAATGTCATCATTAATGACGCGCAGTAGCACTGCAGCGAACCTTGCTAGTGTCCGCAGCAACTTTTCCTTTGCATTTTCCAAGAAGGGGATGTCTGCATACTAGAAATTGTATAAGAATGTCAACCATCGTGTATACTCGGACGGCGTACATTGGAGAACGAATGGCGGTGTGATAAGCTAGGTGTATCTTCCTTCAGGCGGAGGTCCGTCAGAGACGCCGAGGCTGGGACGAAACATGAACACGAGATGGGCGCCACAGGTAATGAGTGACACGTACGCGACAGGGTGTCACGATCGTCCAGGTGTTGGAGTCGAGCTTGATAACTAATGAGCGCTAACAAAAATAGATGAGTACTTGAGCTCGTTGAGGAAATGAGTACTTTACATTTGAAGTCCTCATAACTCGACTTGAATCCTGATAAAATGAGAGTAAGACAATTACAGCGAAATAAAGCATGTGTGGTACCGCTTGCTTGCTTAAGGTCGAACAACTCCTTCAGCACGGCCTCTCTATCTTTCATTCTATCTTCTCTCACTTTGGCCTTGTGCTACGTCGCACGAGAATAAATTGGTGAGCCTGGAGTGGCTCATCCTGCAGACATGTGAAAAAAACACACCTTTCGAGCATATATGTGCTCCTTACTTTTCCTCTGACTTAAAATGCCATTTATCTCCTCCGTCCTCCGACATTGCTGCACAGAATCGGCCAAAAGGGCATCCCCTGTCTGGCAAGGAAAGGCGGTTGTATGAGAGACGGATGTGAACCCGGCCGTGAATGTCGATTGTAGTGAGCTGCCATGAGTAAGGTTCGAAAAAGTTTGCATGGAATGTTGATCGGACGGAAAAGAGGGTGAAAGGATGGCCTGTTCCGTTCGAATGTGATGTTCGTGAAGATGAGATTCGTTTGGTAATTGAGGACGAGAGAGAGGTGGGGGGTCAGAGGGGGGAGCGGTATGTACTTGGCGAGAGCGAGCGCGAGGGCGGCGGGGTGGGGGTGGGGGCGGGGGCGATCGTCGGAGCCGTGGAGAGCGGGTGGGCAAGTTGGTTGACGGATATGCACGCGATCCCAAAGCCTTTATTGTCTCTGAGGCGAGTTCGACTACCTCGCGTACTAGCTGTGTCCAACGACCGGTCAGCCCGGAATGTGTAGCAAGCCCACCAGGAGTGGTGTGTTCAACGCGTGGATGTTTCGGTTGCCTGGTCGGGAGAAGGGGATCAGATGCCTCCCTTTTGCGAGCGTTGAGCATGGAGGGGGGAAAGGGTTTGCTTGCGCGGTGTCGACGCCGTGCAACTCGATCCCGCCGTAAAGTGAGATTCTAGTGCGCTTTTCCCACGACACATTGCCTTTGTTATGGTCACAATATGGAATCCTAGCATAGCCCGCTTGGCTCAGTTGGTTAGAGCGCAGGTCTCATATCGTGCATATGAGTAACTCCATAGTTACGCAATCCTGAGGTCGCAAGTTCGAACCTTGCAGCGGGCATTCTTTTTTGTCAGCTTTCAGACACATCGCGGACTTGCGGACTAGCCTGTGAGCACATATTTATTGAGCGGTAGATTGATGTTGTCGTTCTTACAGCGTTCCTATAGCTAAATGGCAGACACTCCTGCTCGTCCATCCATAACGCAAGGTCGGCCAAGACCATATCCCTCGGTCAACCACTTCAGTGAAGACTTTGTTATCTGTGCCGGCTCTGTCCTCTTCCGCGCGGCTCCAGACAAAAGGGAATGGCAAATATGTATTCTGCATTCGCCAAGAGAAGGGGTGTGGGTATTGCCAAAAGGTCGCAAAGACTGTGGGGAATCAGTGGAGACTGCTGCCCTCCGAGAAACTTACGAAGAGACCGGCTACAAATGTGAATTCTTCCCGTGCACAATGACGACGCGGGCACCTTTGCCCCACGTCAACATGGTGGACGAGTCACGTATCCGGGAGGACGTGGTGGAACCGTTTGCGATGACGGTGAGAAACCTCGGGGAAGTGAAGGGGATGAAGATCATTTGGTGGTACTTGACCAGAGCGATCGATGAATCTCCGTCCCTTTGGACGGAGACGGAGACGGAGGATTTCAAATCGGAATTCATCACGGCTGAAAAGGCTGTTGAACAACTCACGTTCCAAGACGATAGAGAGATAGCTAGCAGAGCGCTGAGACTTGTACTCGATACGTCGGAGGGTAGCTAAAGTCCAGTCACGTGGAATATTGACATTTCCCTTCCGACAAAACAACACATTGTGCTCGGCATCCATCATCCTGTAGTAACCGCCATTGTAAGACAGGGACGTGTGTATCCGGAAAACTGATTGACAACACCCTTGTGTTGTGATGGCCTCAAATCCATCCCTCCGTGATCTGTATAGTCCTCCGTCAACCCAATGGACATTCAATCCACCGCCTTCATCAAGTGTATCAAAACAATCCGCCGCCAACCCTTCATTCGCATCCTATCAATGGACTACCCGCCCTGCTCCAAACTCCGTACTTGACCTTTCTCCCTCCTTGAACGTTGGCGAGCCCTCGTCGCTCGACGTTTCCCTGCTCTCCCGTTCACTGGTAGCTTCTGCCTTGCTCCAGTACAGCAGTACTGCCATGGCAATGCCTTTGGAAATCGGAAAATTACTTCTCCAGATTCAATGGGTTCCAAAGGATGCCCTCACTCAAGAATCCGAGGATGAAGCAGAAGAAGCGGAAACAGTGAGTTGAATGCTGCTGTTCCGACATCTGATCAACTGACGAGTCCCATAGCTTAGCGAAGCAGCGAATGAAGAGGAGTCATATTTTGTCGAACCCGGTACTGTCCCGACTCATCATCCAGCCCCAAAACTTGTAGACGACAGGGGGTATATGATTAGGACATCTGTCATGGAAGACGGGACGCGCCCAGAGTATATTGTTCCAGTTGGCAGCGCTAGTACCTCGTGGGGTATGATTAAACGGCTCATTAACTTTCATGGCGAAGGATGGTTGTCACTATGGAAAGGTAATGGTCTCACAAAATTATGGAATAGTCGCTGACTCCGTTGCTCCAGGTCTGCTCACATCATGTATACACGACGTTGCATTCGCGAATCTACAGCCACTGGTCGACAGCGTCTTACGTTCGCTGTTCCTTTCGTCGCAGGGTGGCTTCTACCGACCGTCCCCACTGCTGCCGGTAGCTTCACATGTCCTGACCGGCTTTCTGTTGTCGCCCCTTGATCTCGTCCGCACGCGCCTGATCGCTCAGTCGTCGATGTTACGGTACAAGACGTATACAGGGCCTATCCATGCTCTCTCCGACATCTTAGCCAACGAGGGTGGTCTGAGGGGTATTTACCTGCACCCTCACCTCCTGATACCAACCATACTTGAAACAGGGCTCCGATCATTCATTCACGTTGCATTGCCCGCCGTTATTGCACCACGGCTGTGGCTTGGTCCATACGTTGCAGCGGACACGCACCCCGTCGCGTGGGCATTTGCGGAGGTTCTAGCGGGATGTGCGAGTCTGTTAGTGACCTTGCCAGTTGAGACAGTTCGCCGAAGGCTGCAGGTTCAGACGCGGGGGACGGCGAAGCCACTGCGCACCTGTGTGGAGACAAGACCTGTGCCATACAACGGCATTGTGGATGCCATGTGGCACATCTTGACAGAAGAGAGATCGGATTTGCCCATAAAGCGTCCGCGGAGGAAAAGAATGGTTGAGAAGGAGAAGCGCCAGGAAGAAGAAGTGGAGGTGGGGGGCGGAGGGAGCTGGCTGGGGCGGACTGGTGTTGGACAGTTGTACAGGGGACTGGGAATGCGCCTTGCTGCGAGCGTCATCGTGTTCATGCTCGCCGTTGTCGGTGGCAGCGATGATATCGACGGGGGATGGGCGGAGCTGTGACGTCCTCCCGGTTTATCGGCTCCATATGGAAGTTGCGCCGAAGACGGAAGCATTTCGGGTTCGCCACATTTTTCGTAACCGTTTAAAGATAGCATCAACTTTGTTAAACGCATTGTCTGTCCTAGTCTTCTACCTTCACCTTCCCCTCCTTGTTCGTTTCCTTCCGCTCCCTCATCATTGTCCACCATGGCGACCGGCACTCCTCAGGACGACGTGGTACGACATCAAAATCAACAAGAACACGTCGCGCCCGACCAGCTACACGACATATTCACCAGTGACGCCTCTAGCGGGGCTACCGTCCACTCCTTCAGTTCAGAAGCACCTCCCAAAGCAAAGGCTGCAGCGGTCAGCGAGGGACTCGAGAAGGTCATTCCGCACGCCAGTACAGACGCCGAGCCAATAAACGCGAGAAGTGTGTCCCCATACATGCCGCTCTCGGGAACCGACTAACACACACCTCACTCAGGACTCTCAGCGGCCACTGGAGACGCGGATAATGTCTTACCAACAATCAATGTCCATGATACCGAACAAACATCAAAGGAGAATCTCGAGCACCCTGCTCCGCTTCCGCCCACGCCAGGCGGCTATCCCTCGGGTCCTGCCTCCGTTATCCCCGACTGGTATAAAATTGGATGGCGTGCCGCTGCCAATATAGATGCCCCTCCCCTTGAGGGAGACGAGAAGGACAAGTCTATCCTTGGGCTTTTCTTGAGTGAACAATTCTACGGTGCCTGGTACCATAACGCCGCACTCATCTTCTTCGTATGCCTTACGCTGTTTCCTCCTCGTTTTGCCTAACGTGACATTTTAGGCTGTGTTTGCATCTCACTTTCTGACGCGCTTCAACCTTGGATGGGGATGGTTGTTCATCCTCTTGGCGATCTGTAGCACGTACTATGTCAACTCCATGTCGCGCGTGCGTCGCCGTGCCCGTGATGATATCCAGCGCGAGCTCGTTAAATCTCGATTGGCTTCCGAGCATGAGAGCGCCGAATGGTTGAACAATTTCCTGGACCGTTTCTGGCTCATCTACGAACCCGTTCTTTCCACTTCAATGGTGGCCTCCGTTGATCAAATTCTCAGTACAAGCACACCCGCATTCCTGGATTCCTTGCGCCTCACTACTTTCACCCTCGGTACAAAAGCCCCGCGAATCCAGAGAGTTAGGACCTTCCCAAACACGGAGGACGACATCGTTATGATGGACTGGGACATCTCGTTTACTCCCAACGACGTGTCTGATCTGACTCCTCGCCAAGCAGCACAGAAGGTTAATCCTAAAATAGTGTTGTCCGTGAGGATCGGAAAAGGTCTAGCAACTGCCGCTATGCCCATCCTGATTGAAGATATCAGTTTCAGCGGCCTCATGAGGGTCAGGATGAAGCTAGTGTCTAATTTCCCTCACATACAAATTGTGGATCTCAGCTTCTTGGGAAGGCCTGTTTTCGACTACGTCCTCAAGCCAGTTGGTGGTGAAACCTTTGGCTTCGATATCGCTCATGTCAGTACATCTTACACATCATCACTTAAATACTGAACCCTGTGGTAGATTCCTGGACTCTCTGAGTTCATCCGTGAGATGGTTCATGCAAATATTGGACCCATGATGTACGACCCGAACGTTTTCACGCTCAATCTGGAGCAACTCTTGTCCGGTATTCCCCTGGATGCGGCAGTTGGAGTAATTCAAGTAACTGTACATGCCGCCCGAGGACTCAAGTCCAGTAAGATCGGTGGGGGGTCACCCGATCCCTTTGTCAGTATCAGTATCAACAACCGTCAGGAGCTCGCAAGGACCAAATATAGACACTCTACGTTAGTGTTCTTTCCTCGTCTCTTCAATTACCCCGCTGACTATCGCGCAGGTATAACCCGACTTGGGTAGAAACGAAATTTCTTCTTGTCAACTCTCTGCAAGAGCAGCTAGTGCTCTCCGTGTTCGACTACAATGAGCGCAGGAAACCCACGTCTCTTGGTGCCGCACTATTTGAAATGAACAAGCTCATTGAAGATGCCGTCTTCGAGGGTGTTGAACTGCCGATTCTAAAAGATGGGAAGGACCGTGGACAGATTCGATTCGATGTTTCTTATTATCCTGTACTCAAGCCCCAGATGGTCGACGGCCAGGAAAGATTACCAGAAACAGGTTTGTGCAAAATTCTTGTCCTGAATCATCCAACTCAGCCCCCTTTTAGATGTCGGGATTGTTCGTTTGACTCTTCACCAAGCTAAGGAGCTTGACGCGTCGAAGTCGCTCTCTGGAGAACTGAATCCTTTCGTGAAAGTTTATCTTGATTCCAATACTTCCCCTGTCCACAAATCGCAAATCATCAAACACACGAACAATCCAGTCTGGGAATCCAGTACTGAATTCCTGTGCTCAGATAAGCATTCTTCGATGATCACCGTCAACGTCGTGGACGAACGAGACTTCCTGAAGGACCCCGTGGTTGGATACATGTCTGTGCGCCTCGAGGACTTGCTTACAGCGGAAACTTCGGAGGGCCGAGACTGGTGGCCCTTAAGCAAGACCGGAAAAATTAGAATTAGTGCACAATGGAAGCCGCTGAACATGGCAGGTGCTCTTAGTGGGGCTTCCCAATACGTCCCACCCATCGGTGTTGTAAGGCTTTGGCTTCAAGAAGCAACGGATGTTAAGTAAGTTGCTTGTATCATTTTGAAGACGTGAGCCTGACTGTTGTTCCAAGAAATGTGGAGGTTGCCCTTGGCGGCAAGGTCGGTCCACCGACATATCGCGTTGGGTTGGAAGTCTAACATTCAATTCCAGAGTGATCCCTATGTTCGAGTTCTGATTAACAACGTCATTCAGGGTCGAACAGAAGTTATCAACAACAGTATGTGCCTTGTTCTGCCCAACACGCCGAGCGCTTATTCCCTCGTGTTACAGATCTGAACCCTGTCTGGGATCAAATCATCTACATACCTGGTATGTTCTATAGTGCCACTTTTGATACCGTAGTGACTAGATTGCGCAGTGCATTCTCTGAGAGAGGTTGGCAAATCGTTACTTTTCAAAGCTCAGCCTGAACATTTTGTAGACTATGTTGATGGAGGTGATGGATTATCAGCACCTGACCAAGGCAAGGACGGCTCATAGCTCATACACACGTTAATGATTGTTGTTTAGGATCGTTCCCTCGGTTCTACTGAGCTTCGCGTCAATGACCTTGCCCGGGAATCATCGACCGATCCCCAATTCCGTCATGAGTCCACCGGTAGGAAGGAAGTTGTCCAACCCATTCAACTTGATGGGGAGAACACACTCAAGGGTCATCTCCACTATGTCGCTGAATTTATTCCTGCTTTGGCTCTCAAGCATGTCGGCTTTAATGTAGAAGAGAACGAGATCCAAAGGGCCGCGAAAGCATTGGATGGCGTAGCGGGTGGTGATGTTACTGCGGACGTTACTGTTACATCCACCTCGTCTTTGGTGCTAACACAGACCGCCACGGTCGATCGGCCCATGACGGAGCTGGGCACGCATACATCGAAGTCGTCACAGGATACCGGCATTGCTGATGTATCTCAGACAGAGCCTAAACTCCAGGAAGATCTGGAAAAAGAGGACGAGGAACACCCGTCTGGGTTAGAGCTTGACAAGGAACAACTTTTGAAGCATCGTACGTCAACTATACTTATAAGCTTCGCGAGGCTCACTATATGTTTAGAGTCTGGTATCATCATCTTCAATATCCTGTCAGGCACACTCCAGAAGAAAGCCCGCCTTGAGGTTCTCCTTGATGATGGATATTGGCCGGCTTTCAGTACGGTCAAGGCTCGCAGTACGCGTGCCGAATGGCAACATGTGGGGGAAGGTTTCATCAAAGAGCTCGACTTTGGTCGTGTCTGGTTACGGCTGAATGAAAATGCGGAAGGTGACAAAGATGACATCATCGCTGAATGGAAAGGTAACGCAAAGTCATTCCTGCAAACAACGCTGGTAAGTTGGATGTTGTAAATGTCATCTCGTGTTAACCCAGTGCGCGCGCAGAACCGCCGCGAATCGTTTATCTTGACTGATGTACAAGACGAGAGCAAAACTTCTACCGTCGAGATTGAAGCGCGCTATGTCCCCGTCCCCATCAAGTTGGAACCAAGGGAGAGTATCAACAGTGCGTAGTTCCATCCCGCCGCTGGCATACCTTTTACGTTGTATACAGATCAAGGTGTCCTGCGTGTTGACTTGATCGAAGGCAGAGATCTCATAGCCGCTGATAGAGGAGGTACGACGTTGCATGCATGTCATTACTCATCGATGACACGTTATACAAGGTAAATCCGACCCGTACGCAGTATTCACCATCAACGGACACAAGGTATTCAAATCGCAGACGAAGAAGAAGACTCTGCATCCCGATTGGTCGGAAAACTTCACTGTCAGTGTGGTAAGTTGGCAAATCTTCTCAATTCTGCATTGTCCAATTTCTCCCAGCCCTCTCGGGTTGCTGCAAACTTCTCAGTGGAGGTATTTGACTGGAATCAAGTTGAACAATCAAGGAGCCTTGGAGCTGGCAGGATCACCCTGGATGATCTTGAGCCTCTCGAATCTGTGGAGCGTGTCGTTAACCTGTCAACGGAGAAACATGGCGAAAAGGGACAGGTATGCATCCGGTTGACATTCGCGCCCGAGATCATTGCCAAGGCGCGCAAGACCACATCCACATTCTCCGTCGCTGGCCGCGCAATGACCCAACTCGGCGCGTTGCCGATGGAGGCAGGCCGAGGTGTCATTCATGGTGTAGGGGGGGTTTTCAAAATGGACTTCCTTCATAACAAGTCGTCTGAACGTCTCGTCCCACCTACGGAGCCCGTCTCAGAACGCCCTGATCAAACTTCGAGTTCAGCGCGCGAGTCTGCTGTCTTTCCCTCAACAGAATCAGGTCCTCGCGGCACAGGGGGTGCTCCCTCTGAGCCAGGATCGTTGCGCGTGGTGGTGTTGAGTGCGAAGGGTCTTCCTGGAGGCGACATGAAACCGTATGCCACATTGCGCGTCGGCGACAGAGAATTTAAGACCAAGCATGGTACCAAGACTTCAGCACCGGAGTGGTAAGTGGCAATTAGTATTAGTCGATACCTCGGGTACTTAATGATGACAGGAACGAGTCCTTTATCTTCGCTGCCAGTGCACGTACGCCGAGAATGCACGTGTGGATTTACGACCACAAGACACTTGGCAAGGATAAGCTGATCGCGGAAGGAGAAGTTGATGTTCGTGCCATCTTTGAACTCCGTCGGAGTTCTCGCATTCTGACATTCACTTCAGATCTGGCACCATATTCTTCCCGGTCGAAGCATCACGGCCGACGTGTCGCTCGACTTGCGCGAAACCGGTCAGCTTCGCCTACGGCTCGAGTTCGACGGAGATACAAATCCTAATCATCATGATCCTTCTATCCATGATCGTCATCTTGCGTCGCCGTCTAGGTTTAGCATTAAGGGCCGCAGACCTGATGATGGCTGAATTTTGTGAATCTTGAGTTCCATGTTTTTGATATCTTGCGGTTGGTGTGCTCGTCTAGTCTAAGCTGATCCACCGAAACTATAATTTCTTGCTTATAACTGCTCTGATATTTCACCGTGGATGTGGACGCAATGCTGTCTTTATGACGTTTCTCGCCCTCATAATACATATAGCTCAGCGCTCAGGTCCGAGAAAAGCATATGACGAATAAACGCTCTCTTCCGGCTCGTCTTTGCAGTGCAATCTATAATATATCAGGTGAAACCAAGTCTTGGAAAACGGCACGCACCCGACTATTCATGTTGAACTTGTTCCGCATCCTTTCGCAAATCTCTGCGATATTGTTCTGCGCCAGTGCTACGAGATAAAACTTACCGCGATCTGACAATAAATCCTGCTCTCTGCTGTAGGCGGTTTGTCACAAGCGAGTCGAGAGTATGACGTACCCCAACGTTGTCGAGAAAACGATTTGTTACTTCCATGCCGTCTAGTCCCCCTGCCCAAGAGCCAGCAATGCCAGTACTACCTCGTGCGTGTAAAGACTCTTCATGGTCTGTAGGAACGTACGGGGGGTTGAACAATATGACGTCAACGCAATGTCGAAGCCGCGTCAACAATGGTTTAGAGATATCACATGTGACTGGGTCGAGAGGAACCTACACCGCCTTGAGCTTGAGTGAAGTTTGATGAAGACCGGTGACGAGAAGAAGCTACCTTGTTCTGTTTTCCCGTAGCAAAAGTGCAAACTGAAGCGCGTGGGTTGACGTCAGTGCAGAGGTAAACTGTTACGGGCATCGGTCATCGGCGTCACGTATAGTCGAAGATAACTGACGGGCATTTGTTGGTCCCAGGATCGAGCCCAGGAACGCAGAAACACAACCGGTCCCAGATCTAGCTTGATCCTCTGGAGAAACGAGCTGCTTATCCGGATGTGTTCTTACCCTATTTCAAGGCATATCAATGGCTTCTGGTTCTTGAGTTGTTCTGCATCCTTTTCAAGTCCATCTAGAAGCAGAAACGTGTCCTCTGTAGGAACATCAGTTACTGATCACCAGCGAACTGTAAGTGGGGCTGGCCTGCTGGGTCATATACATGCAGCTTGTCGTCGCTGGAGAGATGCGATAGATCTGGCGTCGGGAGCATGAAGATAAGATCAATAGATCACGTGGCACGACGCGTCGTGCAAACGCGTGTGCAACTCCAGCTCTGCAACAGTCATCATGGCCGGCCGTGCAAAGGCATCTGCACCTGCGACCCGCGCTTCAACGCGAACAAAGACTCCACCTGTCCCGTCGCCAAGTCCACCCCCTGCCATCAAGGCGATCAAAGCAAAGGCTTCCACTCGATCAACCGTGGCCGCAGGTGTCTCGGCAACAAAGGCAGCAGTCTCCAGAAAGCCTCTGACAAACAGACACAACTCACCTGATGGAAAGCCCACCGCACAAAAGAGAGCCGGAAAGCCACCAGTCACAAAGTCAGCGATAGTGGAACAAGAACCAATCATGGTACGTGCAGAAAATCCTACGTATGACAGCATCTGGATCACCTTGGCAAAGGCGTATCTTCGCATCAGGCCTCGTCTGGGTGACGATGAGCCGGCCACAATGCCTTACTTGGATCCGTTGTCGGACACTGCAGTAAGGATGACCGATCCATCCAGCGACTACCGTGGGGCCTCTGGGATGTATTATCGGGCGTCAACGACGCCTCCCTCTTCCATTTACAAGTTCTCCCATGTCTTCCTTCCCTCCACTCAGCAAGCCGACTTCTTCGCGAAAACGACACTTCCCCTTGTTCAGGACTTGCTAGATGGACAGAATGGTCTTATCTTTGCATATGGGGTCACGAACTCTGGAAAAACCTACACTATCCAAGGTGGCAATAAGCCTGGCTCTGGTGGGATTTTGCCAAGGACACTGGACGTAATATTCAACAGCATCGAAGGTCTACAAAGTGACGGACGCGTGAGTACGTCCAAGTGGTTGGACATGAACCCGCTAACAAAAAAGCTACAGTATCGTCCCATTCGACTCTATGGGGTTGGGGAGGCTGATCCGTCAGATTTTACCCCTCCTCCTGTAGACATCAGTGAGCCAGCCTTAGCTGAAGTTCTGGCTGAGCATATGGCATCTTCAAACGACTCTGACCTCCATGCTGATCCGACGGTAATTAAACTCGATCGCAATTACGAACATTCCGTCTGGATTTCTTACGTGGAAGTGTACAACGAGAAAGTCTACGACCTCCTTGCTTCGGTCGGCGATGGTCAGAACAACGAAATGGCGGAGGTTGCACGTAGCATACCAAATGCCCCAGGGCAAGCTGCAAATCCGGTTATAGTGACCCGAAAGGCACTTCCAGTGAAACCTTGTCCCGCACATGATGCAATGGATGACAGTGGAGCTGGAAATACAGGGAGGTATGTTTCCGGACTCAAACAGTTCCGTGTTTCCAGCGCCGCACAAGCAAAATCTCTCGTCAAACTTGGGCAACTACATAGGCGTGTGTTTGGAACGCTTGCCAACAGCCAAAGCAGTCGGAGTCACAGCATGATCACCATAAAGATTCTCAGAAATCACCGTGGTGACCGAGATGTAGGCTACTGTCTCCCATCGCATCGCTAGTATGCACTCAACTTGTAATAGGACCCAAGCTCAGTACAAATATCACGACTCACCCTTGTTGATCTGGCTGGGTCTGAACGGACGAAGCATACTCAAACCACTGGCGATCGACTCAAGGAAGCAGGTAATATCAACAAGTCCCTCATGGTCCTGGGGCAGTGCATGGAGGTAAGTAGATGTTGCCTCAAACAGAACACAGTTCGACCATCCTTGCAGGTCATGAGGTCCAACCAAAAGCGCTTGGCTCAAAGCCTCGCCAACCCAGGTCAAAGTGACACCAGGGATATAAAAAGAACATTAGCTGTGGTACCCTTCCGGCACAGCAAGTTGACTGAGATTCTCATGGATTACTTTGCTGGTGATGGTAGAGTCGTACGTCCTTCGCTTCCGATTTAGTCGATCATTAATTCCTTTTGTCTCGCTTAGGCCATGACTGTAAATGTTAATCCATACGACACCGGGTTTGACGAAAACTCGCATGTTATGAAATTTTCTGCGTTGGCAAGAGAGATATCAACGGTAGTGAACAATGCCCCCGCACCTCGCGTTCACATCAGTCCTGCCAAAGCCAGCGCAACCACCAAACGTGGGCCTTCCGGATTGCCGCGTGCCATTACACGAAAAGTGACAATATCGAGCTTCGGGCCAGGAAAGAAGCTCAGTGAGGCGCATCTAGAGGTTCTTGAAGGTAAGTATATTTGTCGGAACGTCTCAGCGGCCGCATGATGTCAAATCCAGAGGACGAAGAGGTAAACGATGATCAGGAGGATAGTGATGACGAACCAATCAATCCATTGGTGGATGCCTTGTTCGACGAGATCGAGGACCTCCGTCTAAGGGTATGCATGGGATTAGCATTACTCGGAGCTAATCCCTGATGGCCTTTTTTCAGCTTTATGAAGCAGAGATGCGGTGCGCCATAGTGGAGGCAGAAACTCGAGAGGAAGTCATGAGAGAGATGGAAGAAAGGATGCGCGCTGTCGAGAGAACCTACGCGCTAAGGCTCATGAGTGAGGTGCGCCGACACAGTATTCATCGTGTGTCCTGCTTATCAAGTAAGACAGGTTGAACGCAATGAGCGAAAAATGGATGCGAAGATTGACATGCTGCACCAAGCTGGCCTGCTTGGAACTTCAAAGAAGCCGGCGGTGGTATCAAACTCGGAGAGCGAGATCGAAGATATTATTGGAGACGTGAGTTGTTTGTATCTTGCGGTGGAACCCACGAACTAAACTAAACTAGTCTGAACCCGAGGACTCTGATCAGGAATATGAAACGGATGCCGAGTCGGAGATGCCTTCCTCTCCACTCCACGGGAAGGGGAATCCTATCAAAAGCAAACCTATGGAACATCGCAGTGCACAGACAGAGACAGACGCCTCACGTTCCAGGAAGACGAACGACCACGCAGATGATGCGATCTCCCAGAATACGGATGAAGATGAGGACGAAGCCGAGGATGCGACGAACGAGGATGCCTCAGATGACTACGTTCCTCCGACGGCTGCCAAGAATACCAAAGGCCACAAGAGAGCAACTATTGACAAAGCTCCGAAAAAAAGCACAGGCAAAAGGTCGACGAGGTCGGTATCCAAGCTTGAGCAGGAGATAAAGGGTCTTTCCATAGGGGGAGATGCCTTGGCCGAGGCGGACGATTCGGTCGTCATTCTGCCAAATAGAAAGCTCCGCCAAGCAGCCGTGGAAGCTGGAGGCCCTGGTGTTGAGTATGTCCCTGGTAAAGGAGAGGTAGACCCGGCGAAGAAAAAAAAGAGGTGCGCAGGTTGAAGGTGACATTTACGGAGTTCTCAATCACGATCTAGGCAGCTAGGGAAGAAGAATATAGTGACCGAAGATGAGGTGGAGGAGGTAGTTGGGGCGATGGAGCACAGGTCATTGAGGAAGACCATCAGACGCATGGGGAGAGCGAGTTAATTCATTAGGTCATGTGACGAGACGCGTCGAATGAAATGTCACGTGGTCCCGTTTTATTATTCAATGCGCATTGCGCTGATAAGTGAGACTTTGGTTTTGTACCATTAATGACAGTAAAACGCAACTCACCTTCGCGGCGAAACTCGTTCGCCGTCGCTGGCAAGAGCCAGGCCCACCCTGGCCGCAAGCGTCGGGCTCATTCCATTGCTCCTGGCGATCGCCTCAGCCCAGCAGCCAAGGCTCGTCGCTCCTTGGTGTGCTCACTTCTTTGTAACACTTGCCATGACCTAACTTGTCCTAGGCTCCCAGAAAGAGCATTCTCAAGGCGGCACTGAATGCTCCTGATGACGGTGACGATGTAACCCAATCCATGGACATGACTCGCGACTACCGAGAAGATAATCCCACTCGCAAATCCCTGCGCGTCAGTTTCGCCAATCATGCTCACGTACGCCTCTTCGAAGTTCCGGACCACAACACAAACAGCACGGCTTCTCCCCAGTCATCGCCTGCTGCCGAGCCGGAGCCTGACACTCCCCGGGCCACAAACGACGAGAATGCATATCCAGGCGCACGGAGGTCTCGACGCCGTAGTTCTGCTCGCCACTCAATGACCTTTAGCGAGGGCGGTGGAGAAGAGTCGATGGACATGGACTCAGACGATACTGCATTTTCCCCTTCCGCATTCTTCAGAGTCGAAACTGAGGGTTCCATGGATAACGAGTTCAATGATGTCGACGGTCCGTCTGACGGCGATGACATGGACGTGACGGAAGTTGTCCCCCGAAATTTCGTCAGGAAACGGTCACTATCTTTTGGAGTTCCTCGACAGCCGCTTGCGAATCTTTCGATACCCCAGGCATCTCCACCCGTTCACAATGATCACGAGGATGTATCCAACGAGACATTTGAAGAGGAGTCTGTCCAGTCCCAATCTTTCACCTCGGAAGGTGATGTATCTCAGCCAATGGAATTTACGGTTCCCCTCATTCGTCCGCCCGAGCCACCGAGCGAAGCATGGTTGGCCCTCCGCTCCGCCACGCACTCAGGAAATACACCGTAC